>JAZBHA010000226.1:2264-23503 GCA_037464855.1 Iselma pallidipennis | reverse complement strand
ATTAATTTAAATAAATAACCATCAAGTTGTCTTACAAGCTTTTCAGAAAATCCAATCGTATCAATATTACCAATCGTGAAACGATTTAAATTATTTAAATTACTGTATTATTGACTGACTTTTAAATAACATCTGAACGATTTTATATACCTCCTACCGACTTTTAAAAGAATTGGTTTCCAGTCGAGTTAATAATTAATGAGATCAAAAAGTGGAATGTTGACGACAGTGGCAGAAACCAAAAAAAAACAAAAACAGATACTGTTAAAACTCCAAATTGGTTTAAAAAGTTCTTTCTCAATCACACACCAACTAGAAGAAACCAGCAACTGTCTCCATTATTGCTGGATTTGACTTGAAACGAATTCCAAATCGTTGCAATTAAGCGTGTTACACTGCTATACGACTTTTATCTTGTTATCCTGCTCTTGATCCAATTATACAGGTTTGATTCGCTGAGATTTCGTGTACGTCTGCTTTATAATTCAGTTCATTTGCCCCATGGTTTCCTAACTTGTCATCTATGTGTAACAATTGGAAAGGTTCAATATTCGGCGCATAATTGGTGTCAAATCTACATCAGATTATCCTTTGGTAGTAATTAACAGGATTAAAAAGTGAACGTTTTTTTTTTAATTCTTCTGTATATTCCATGAAAATCAACACATAACCAGTTTCTTGTAGGATAAATTAAATTATTGCTTAATTAAAAATTCCAAAATGTGCTATAAATCGTTGTCGTGCTATGTAAATGTGCATAATTGTGGCTGTTTGTCCGTTTTTTTTTCGCCATATAAGTAGCTTGGTAGTGATGGATGGCTTTTAACAGTCACAACATACTATCGATAATAAACATGTTTCATCTAAAAATTAGCGAATTAATTAAAATACATGATTGTTAATTGATGAACGGTTGAAAGATCAACAATAAAATGAACAACAAGTAATAAATAAAACACAACATTTCCAGTGTCATTCAAGTTTATTTGAATGCAAATACTCATCAATCTCGACAATTGCAATTACTTCAACGTTTGATACTCACAGTGTTCTTGTTGCCGGTTCCAATTAGGAATTTCAAATTAAACTGAAATTGTACTAAACACAGACCGTCAAGTCGTTTCAAGATTTGAAATAGTAATCAACGGAAAAGTGAATACAAAAAAAAAGGAAGAGACGAGGAGATCTGTCAAAATCAGATTGGCTGAATACGAAGTGATCCATCAGTGTATAGACATCAAAAAATTCAAAAATATTAAAATTTCTTTTATAAAATTCTGTATTCTTTCTAACTGAATACACGTTTTTTCCCACTCTTTACAACTAGACAAGACATTTTAATGGAAAATAATTCAGATATAGGATGACTGATAAATCTTGAAAGTTGAATTTTATTGTATAATACGATGAAATAAAAAATCCTAGCACAATATAGTCCATCCTATCTTCCCCATATTATTATAAAATAGGTTGAATCAGATATGAAAGGTGAAGTGTACTTTATCAAATTTGCTTAGAATTTTCAAGTGGAACACATTTTTATGGGTACTCTTATCATATACCTACACCTACACCGTTCTTGAATGTTTTAGGTAGAATTGTTCGAATCGGAACTGTTCTCGTTTCTTATGCAACTGCATACTTTTGCAATCTGGAAAATTCATCACTCCAACTTTTCTACTACGGCTAACATTACATAGTCGCTTTGTGAAGACAAAAGAGAAGCACTTTATTTTCATTACGAAGACAACATTTCTATCAGACGAGACTTTCAGGGAAATCCACCAAAAATATAGCTTTGTCTTGATTCAGCGGTTAGACTTTGATTTAAGTCACACATTTATAAATCGTCTGACACCAAGGAAGATTTTAATCAAAATGCAGTATGAATTTTTATTTAAAAAATATATCAGAGAAACAGTCATTTTAGGAAAAAAAAGGACGTTACTTTAAAGAAATTGTATAAATTCAGGAAATCATCCTTGCCAGAATCCTGTTATCAATAATACTACAGCCTACTGAAATTCTGGTCGGTATCGATTGTTCCTTGAGTCCATTACTAATGTAAGTTGATTCGCGTCAAACTTATCCGTAAATAAAGCCCCCGAAAACAAAATCCTCTTGCTCTATCTCTCTCTCTCTCTCTCTCTCTCTCTCTCTCTCTCTCTCTCTCTCTCTCTCTCTCTCTCTCTTTGTCTCTCGATCTATAACTAGGAGATAAACGTGTCTATAATACCGTCTATAATAACGATGTTGGTAACGAATAAGGCACAAATTGCGATTTACGATCGTTAGACGACGAACTGTGGATGATGATGATGATGTTGATGATCAAGTTCGGAAATGTATACAGTATGCTATGGTAACAACTACCCTTTTCGATTCCACCACCTGAATCAATTTATTTCAGGAAATCAACTTCCTTTGAACTCCTTGTTGTTTATTACATTTCAAAATCTCATTATTATTATTATTGTTTCTTAAAGATTTAGTAGGAATTGTGTCAAATTTGATCGGTTATTTTTGGATTTACAAAACAGGGATAATTTTCAATGTCATTATCCCTCCAGTCATTAGCCCACACTACCCATTTTGTATTGGTTTCAAAAAACGAATTTCACCATTCTCTTATTATTGTCTATAACTACTATATACAACTCGTTCTCGTGTTGTATGTCAGTCGTGAGTTGAACAGTTCGCGTCAGGTGTGTGTGTATGTTGTTAGTTGGCTGGTTCATCCTGCCACTGTCCTGATTACGTTTCAACACCATAATCTAATCAGCTTGATATCGTCATTAAAGTTAACACACGCGTAGGATTTTTTCTGTAGATAAAACGTATAGTAGATTGAAGAAACAACAACGACAAACTACAGAGATGTACATAAATTCTGTTGAAATTATATTATGAATCGGACAGTTTTCGTATACTATTGAACAGTTGTCCTTAAGAGAATCCGCGAAAATCCGTATTGTTTGTGTTCTATACATTATAATCATAGTTTATACCTCGCATATATATATGAATATAATACATCAAATTCTGTGACAATAGTTGAATGATTTGACCTTTACGATAACATCTTCTATTTATGTGATGTGGTTTTGTTTAAATTGTGTGAATAAATTATAATAAAATAGTGCAAGGATAACTTGGTTTAGAAGAAATGGGTGATTCTTTCTGTAATTTCTTTTCGCTTTAAAAGAATAGGATTTGCTTAAAATTGGTAAACATTTATGGAGAGACCATATAAATCTAACTAAATTGAATATAATAACTAGATAATCACCAAACAAAAAAATCCACCCATCATCATTATCATATTTTTTTTTGGTCACTTTTATTGTCAATAATTCAACAATAATCTAATTAACGTCATGCATTTAGAATGAGAAAAAAAAATTGATTTCGAAAATCTCCAACAATATTTACAGCGTTTCAGCGTTAAATTTGTTTTCTAAATTTACAGTTATCGTTTTTCCTGTAAATTTATGATTAGAGAAATTTCTAAAACGGTATACACATAAAGAATCTAAAATAAACCGATAGGTAAACGATAAGAGAAAAAAGACTAATTTTTCCACAATTAGTAGTTTCTGATGTTATTAGCAGGGCCGGTTCGAACTATTAAGCCTAGTCAGTTGCAAAGGGGCGCTTGAAGTCAAAGGTGCCAAAGTCTATTACAGTAGATAAGAAGTCGACTATAACAACAACTTGGTTATTACGATAAAACTAACATAGTCCGAGCAGTACCTGTCTGCATACGGGCGCCAAATACCCAAAGTCGGCCCTGATTGTTATTATTATTATTATTATTCTAATCACTTTACGAATGGACCAGTTTCATAATCAACTTTAAAGTCACTTTAACTTGTAAAGTCATATTCTAGGTTCATTGCATGTTAAAAATATACCTATAGTCCGGATTAGACATGTTACTGGATAAACAAGTGTGTACCAACATTCAGGTAGAGCTACGGACTTAGAATGTCGCTTTACAAAAGTCAATTTAAAGTTGATTATGAGACTGGTCCAATACCTTTTTAATTTAACAACAAGAGAGAATTTGACCAATTTTCTGCAAATCCTATTGTTAAAAAAAAATTGAAAGTATCCCAAAATAACATTTTTCGATAATACTTGAAAATCCTCAAGATTAAATCGAAATTACAGTGTCAAGAGTGTACATTCTATTTATATAAATAACGTATTTTCAGCTTGAAATTTTTATTTTGGACATTTCATCCTTAAAAACAAAACACGGAAAATTTTCGTAAATATTTACCAGGTGGTAATAAAATAATAATAATGTTGATTGTTAGTTTAATGAGTGACAAACTAGATGTTAATTATTATCAACAAGATTGGTTTAAAGAAGATTAAAATATGATTATACAAAATAAGAATAGTATTGGTAATATTGGAGATATGGAAACAGTTAATGATGGCACTTCTAATGAAGAAGAGGCAAATAATGGTAAAATATTGAAAAATTAATAAATACTAGACAAAAATTGATAACAACAACAACAACACCATGCACCAGGTCCTTGTAATCCAAGGAAAGTCCTCAGTATGAAACTTCTTAATCAGCAGCCTCAAAAAGGAAAAATTAATTGGAAACATATTGTACCAAGTTGAACTTGGCGCTCTTGTGGATCTCGCTCCTTTTTGTGACTGATTAATTCAAGAAGTTGGGGCGGATAAAATAAACATAAATTGAACAGAAGTCAAGCATAATGTTATTTTGAATTCAACCCACAAATTACTAAACACACGAATAAACAGTTGTGCTTGTTTACAAATGCAACCATGTCGGATAATCGAGACTTTATTAAAAAATCTTTCTTTATTTTAAATTAAAACTATAATCGAGTTGTTGTTGTTGTTGTTGTTGTTGTTGTTAGTGAGAATTTCATCATAATTATGTGAAAGTTGTCAAGATTGGCGGCACTATTTGATCTTGTATTATATAAAATTTAATTTATAATTAATAAAATAATATTTATTATGAGAGATTAGATAATATAATAACATATAATTTATTTCTGGTGGTTCAATTGAAAATCAAATTTGTAAATACTTTGTAAAATATCTCTTAAATAACGAAAAAATACCGGCACTCTATTATTTCCAATATACATATACTCTGCGAGTAATCAATAGATGCTCAAAATTCATCAAATACCCTATGGGTTCATGCGGTTATACTACATTTTAAATTTTAATAACTACAACCAGTTTCATTCAGTTCAATTTTCAATTAGTTATCATTAATTGATACCTCAAGGGATGTTCTTTCTATGTATAGAGAGAGAGCAGTCTTACTTGCGTACAAAAACTCATTTCAATTTCACAAAATTGGATTTAGTTTTTTTTTCGTATTCGTTTCGAATCGAAATATTGCTTTTTTTTCTCTAAAAGCAAACACAAGATCTAATAACAGCGAGTTCAACAATTGTTGGAGCAACACTTACAATTAGAAGCGGGGAAAAACTGTTAAAAAAATAGGAGTAACAAGTTACAATTCCGGAGTTTTTATGTTTTTCCATCATTCGCATACAACATACAATGAATCGTTAAATATCCATAAACTCTGTCAACTTGTAACTTTCTCCAGATTTCTGTGTAATCATTTGATAAGAAATAATTTACCAACAAAAGGTTCATTTTAGGTTTATTATCGATTAATTAGTCCGATAATAATTCTTGTAAATGAGCCGGAAAATTATTATTTCTCGATTGAATACTTTTCCAATATCTGTCACTCATCAAGCTCATTTAAAAGCTTTTCAATTAACATTTCATGGTTTATTTTTAATTTTATATTTTATTTTTATATCGTATTGTTACAGTTAACATAAATCAACAAGTTTACAGTTTAAAATTTCATCAGTTCCACTCTACAGATATGTTGCAATGAAAAATAATCATTGCACAAATTTCTAACTCTAATTTTTCTTCCCAGTAACTTATGATGAGATTGTCGTATTAAAAAAAAATTAAGAAAAATGATATTAGATTTGTAGAGGAACTTGATGTACCTAATGATGTTAAAAACAAGTTTAAAAATTGAGCAAAAATTGGAAAGCATCCGCATTCTATACTGCTTCATTAAACTATTAAGCAGTTAATAGGGACTATCAGGGGCAGATAATATTATATATCCGAAAAAGATCTTGATCGGGACTCGAACTCCGAATCTTTCAATTGCCGGTTGAATGCACCACCTTGACAATTGAAAGATTCGGAGTGCGAGTCCCGATCAAGACACAGACTTTATTCGGATATACTGTGGAAAGGACATTAATTGCCCCAAATTTCCAAATTTCATATAGTCTCATCGTGGATTTCATTAATTGAATAATAAAAGAATTGCATTACTTCAACTTCCTGCAGTAATGAAATTTTTGTAATATTTAGAAGTATATTAATACAACCAGCTTAAGTGTATGATATATATATTTTTTAATATTAAAGTAGCAACCAATAATTTTTTGAATTTGCATTAAATTAATAAGATTTTTACCAATAATTTTGTTCCACTATAATCTTATTGTTATAGTTGACAGCAATATACTAGCTCTCAGTGTGTTGTATCGATTCTAAATCCCCAATGTGGGTGAACTTCAACTTTATTAAAACTTCAATATGGTAGCTCTTTATTATTGAAGGAAAAACCATTAACGTGTGGAATTTAATCTGCTGGAAAAAGGGCGGATAATCTTATCGGGATTTTCTTGAAAGAATCAATTTGAGAAATTCATATCATTTTAAATTTCATTGTTTCCTATTATTATTATTATTTATAGTGTTGTGAATTGTGTTGTAATCATTGAGAGGAGAGAAGAGAAAAATCTCAAAACGTACCTACATATAAATCATAAACAGTCCAGGTCCCTGACTTTTAAAATAAATGATCCCAAAATTATATCTGATCTAGTCAAGTGTAAAAGTCGACCCTGACTCCAAACCCAGATTACCAATTTTCTCACTTTTGCAACTGTAATCCCATCAAAAAAAGATAAAAAAGGAAGTCAAAACAGCCTGAAAAAAGAGTTGCATCAGGCTATGTTTATAATTTTAGGGTCAGTTTTGGTATGGTTTTAATTGGAGTCCTCAATCAGTGTAATAGAGATTGTTTGTGATAATTATAGGTGTTTTCAAACTATTCAAATGCCAAATACCGGTTGTGTGTTAATTAACGATCTGGCCCCCTGACTAGATTTCATCAAAAAAGATTGATTTATACTACAATTGATCTAATTCAGCACAAATTAATAATTAATAAGAACGGATTGATTTAATCTAAATAAAGAAATCTTTTAATTAGGAACTTTTCTAATTATTATTATCAAACATAATAATTTATAAGAAAGCGAAAAAACAGAAAATCATTTTTCTCCATTTAATTGGTCACGTTTTCGCTTGATTACTTCACTTAATACCAATTATTCATTATTATTATTATTGATTTCTTTATCACGAAAAGTAATCAAAGTTTGTAAAGAAACAACAATATAATCTACCAGGTTGATTTTTCTTTTTTTTTTCTTCCCCCTCAAACTTTTCTATCTGCTAACAAAACTGCAATAAACTCCGCACACTAATTGTGAACAGTAAAAGACCAGTTCGTGAAGTTAATCAAAAAAAGAAAAACCATATGTGTATCTTTTATCACACAGGATCTCTCCTAGGACTTTCGTCGGATGGGAAACAGAAAAAGGAGTCAATATAAACCACTTGTTGCCAACTGACAAACGATAACAAAAATTTCTACATTTTACCTCAAGGAAATTATATTATTTCTCTTGTTGTTTTTCCATTCATTCAGATAGGTAATTGATTTAATTAGAGAATGTTACTAATTACGAAAAAAATAATTTGTTTTTGGAAGGCGGACCACTAGAATGTTAATAACCTTGCATAATCGGTTTATAATCTATCTAGTGAAATTATGCCATACATCAAAATGTTTTTATGACATTACTTCGCCTAAAGCCATATCATATATTTTAAAGTAGTTTTGAAAATTTTATAGAAATTATTCAAAAGTTTGTCATTTATTTTATGAGCATCATTAAAATGAATGAATAATTTTTTTGGTCCCATTTATCTCTCTCACTCTCAAAATTACCTATATTTATTAAAGATTTTGATTAAAACAGACACAAAACGACTTAGAAAGTTTAACTTATTGTTGGAGATATTTAAGTCTCTTATTAAAATCATTATTCAGTTATGTTGCTGACGTTCGTTGGAAAATTTTCAGGTGGTTACACATTAATACTTGTTCATTAGTTAATCGTTATCAGAATTATAATAACAATATACAGTAAAACTCCGTTATAACGAATTCCACAGTTCCCCAACGATTGGTTCATTACAACCCTGATTTGTTATAGCCATACATTTTTAGTAGGCATACTGTTAAATAAAGGTAACGAAAGAAATCCAAAATTGCTACTTTCGTCCTTTATATCCAAGAAATCACTTCGCAATAACCGTGAACAGATTGCACTGAACAAATGGAAGTTTAAATTTTAATGTAAATTTGTACGCAGTAGCTATGCATTTGTTTTACCTATAATCGTTATAGCCGAGTTCTACTGTACTCTCAATAATCCGTACTAATTATTGTTAGGGTGCGTTCAGATTAGTAAATTTCTCGAATTAGCGGAAAGACCAAATAAAACCGAGTGTAACAAATGACAGGAAAAAAGTAGCTACTTCCCTTTCCTTCCTATTTGTAGAAAAAGAGAAAAATGCTAGAAAAGAGAAATAGACAACACAGGGAGATTTCTCTTGTTCGCCCGTCCTTCTAAAAACAAGAAAAAACTTAGTTCTCTCTCATTTTCTAGAAAAACGCCCTTTCTATTTTTAGAAAGACAGGAAAGACAATCTTCTTTGTTATGGAGCGAAATTGAAAATCTACAATTTGTTTTAAATGCAATACAATCTAATCTTTGCAAAATTTCTATTTTATTTATCGATAACCAAGCTTTACTTTAAAATTTTTAGATTGATTTTTGAACGAATGGGCTGATACTTTTAAAAATTCGGAGAAACCGGAAGAAATTCCAATTTTAAGAAAATGCAGGCTTTCCCAACTCCAAGTCATTCAGATTAGCGGAAGTTTGAATTACTAACTAGACGAATTAGCGGGTGTTTACTATAATAGGTTTTGTATTATCAATTTTTTTTTTGTAATTTAAAATTATAATTTCTTCGCACATATTGCCTAGTATTTTCTGTCAATTTATTATCGTCTACGTACTCACGTTTGTTGAAATTTATTATCGTCATCATGTGTGAAAATCTTGAATTGTTTTTTCAATTCAAGTTTTATCTCTCATTTTATCTCGTACTACTATTTAATTCGACATTTCTAAGCTATAAGTAACTCTAGTTTTTACCAGTTTTGGTATTAGAATTGAATAGTTTATCATTGAAATTATAGGACAATTTAATTTTATTAGAAACTGATTTTCGATTTTTTATTTTTTTTCGTCTTTTTCCTTAATTTTTACCTATTATTATGTTGTATATTTATTTAAAATTAATTTTGTAAACTCTAGTTTTATTATATTTGCCTTTCTTATTAATTAGTCTTTGTGAAAAAGATTTGATGATGTTCCGCAAAATTGCGTTATCTCCTTTTTCTTGACTTATTCCTTTGTATTATCTTTTATTATTATTTACTAATTAAAATACCTTTTCTCGTTATTATTATTATTATTATTATTATTATTATTATTATTATTATTATTATTATTATTATTATTATTATTATTATTATTTTCTTATACGATACGACATGCAAATGAACACTTTTTTCTCTGTTAACGATATGCCGCAGGTATTCTAGTTTACTTTTCTGTATTACTTTAATCATCTTCTATTCATTTTCTCATTTTGCTTTTCATTTATTTTTCTTCTACGACAAATAAAAAGGTAGATATAACTTCTCGGTCTAAATTATAAAGGAAATTATTTTTTGTCTCGTTTTCAGCACCCTTTTTTGAAGTATTTTGCGTTCAACGAAAGCTCAGTTTTATAGTTCTTTATCTTTTATGCACTTTCGTAAAGACGACGGCAATCCTAGAATCGACAAAAAGCTCATGGTGAAATTGAAAAACGTGCATGAGTACGAAAAGCTTCCAGTTTGACGAAAATCGATAAAAATAAAGCCAATACATACAAATAGAATAACAGCTGTGGGGGGAAAAAACCTAGAGGGAAACAAAGAAATGAATACATTTTTGGTGTTACATTAAAAGTTGTAAATAAACTATAAAATATCATAATACCAGTTGAAGTTGATTAGTGATTAAATTTCCCCTCCCCAGAAACAAGGTAAAATGAAATGAATTTTATATCATACCATTAAAATTTTATTATTTAGAGAGGATGAAAACGGATAGGGATAGTTGGTACAGAAACGTACAAGCTAAGTATTACTGTATTTCTTGTTAAATACTTCTATTAAAAATTTAAAGACTACCGAGAGAACACGTTCTTTTACTTATTTTTCTGTGCAGTTTCTTGCATTAAAACCAAAAGATTTCGTGACGCTTTTATAAATTTTGTTGTTGACATCATGAGTTCATTTTTTAAATTACAAAATCCAAATGGAAATTTTCATTTTGGTATTCGTTTACACAATAATTTTAACGAAGGTTGTGATTCACCTTAATTGGCTGAAATGTTGATATTTCAGTAATGATTTTTTTGGCCTCTCTGCTATCATTATCACCAAGGGTCAGTATCATATTGCCGCCAACACATTCCGCCCAAATTACCACTCCAACTGTCCATGTTTTTTCTGTTTTTACACTTTTCTAGAGATTTATTATGAATTGGACAACAAAACAACATCAGTCCGTCAATAAAACTGTCGTTTTAGAATTGAAAAATA
The DNA here is from genome assembly GCA_037464855.1 of Iselma pallidipennis. Taxonomy (NCBI): domain Eukaryota; kingdom Metazoa; phylum Arthropoda; class Insecta; order Coleoptera; family Meloidae; genus Iselma; species Iselma pallidipennis. Next base: position 12,585 of record JAZBHA010000226.1, on the reverse strand, counting down.
TTTGTGAATGTTCCCATTTTCTAGATTATTAAACGACATTGAAGGAAAATTGATCCTGTTTTCCTCATTCCATCGTTGGTAGTATTTTGGTGGTCATGCTATCAGCAGTAATTAATTTTAATATGCCATAATCCAGAATTAATGTTCAGTCAAATATATGGGTACGTAAAGGCGCACACACACGATAATTAAATTAAATGAAATTTGATTAAAATAGAATTAAATATTGGAGATGGAGAGAAATCTAATTTTTCTATCGAGCAGGTGATTTATTATTTTCCAAAAGAGAGAAATGCACAGACATGAACTACTAGTGAAACATGACTGAAATTTTCAGGATAAATGATCTCTGTCACCTGAATAAACTCAAGTGAATTTTTCCACTGTATCCTCACCGGAATTCCAAATATCTAATTATTGAATATTGTTATAAATATCTAGGACTTCGAATAGCAACCAATCTATCGTTAAAATAAAATTTATTAAATATTTAATTAAACCCGAATTAAATTTAGAACAAAAATCGAACAATCTCTCGTTTTATTGGAAGGTTGACATAATTGAAATTTGTTTTAGTGACAATAATAATAAATCTTTCAAATTTTATTACAGAAACAAGCCGGACAGTAATCCATAGGAAAAGCTCATTGGCCCTGACCCCTGAAGAGGAGCCACTCGATCTCAACGTAAGTCACTATTTTCGTTACTTATTTTCTAATTATATCGTCAAATAAAATACATTTCTTCATCTTCTTCTACTTTTCGTTCCACTTATTTTTTTTTATCAAGTGGAAAGTTTATTCCCTGTCCCTATATCTCCCATAATCATATTTACAACATAAGGACCATCAATCTCCTTAGTTACACATCTGAAACTTGCCTGAAACGGAAAAAAGTCCTTAACTCGATTTTACCGGCAACTAATCGAAACTCTAATAATATTAGCGATATTGTATTGTTGGCTGTCTAATACTTTCACATACCGATAAAATAATTATATTTCGACGATAATATTAAAAAACGGCGCCCTTTTAATTATTCACCATAGGAAGAAATTGAGATTCACCCGTTGAGAAGGGTTGTAAGTCAATAAAAAAAAAACAAAAATAAGGGAAAAGATAACTGTGCTCAACAGGAGGGAAACGGTGTAGATACGATAACTGGAAGATTCTACCGTAATCAAGACCGTAAATTTTCAAAGAAGCTTAGTCGAAGGAGATTCAAATAACAGATTAAAATGCGAGATATTACAAAAAATAAATAAGTCACTTAAATGAAAATCTCGCTGAGGAGAGAAGTTATTAAAAATTGAAAAAAATCTCCATGACATATAAAGAAGAAACACAATTTTGTTTCAATATTTTCAGGCGAATATCTGTTATCCCTGTAATCCTGTATAGCGGTGTGTTATACCAAAAGGGCAATTGTCCAGAGTTCCAACTTGCAAGGATCCCCAGAGAAACTGAAAATGTAGAATTCTTTGTTTTTGGATGTTACATATACGATGATGTGGTATTTGTTTAAGGCCTTAATCTTAAGGGGGACCCTAAAGATTACCTTGCCCAGAGCCCTCCGGAGATCCATAACATGCCGCTGATCTTGTAATACGTCTCTTTAATGTCGGAAATACAGAAAAATAGTACAAACATTCAATTAAACGTTGACTAATTATCGAATATATCGAATTGTATGTTTAATATTAGTGAAACAAATTAAGATAGATGTATCGAGAGTATGACAAGATTGTCTATATTAAGTTTGAACAATTTTGAATTCCAGCTTACAGGCAGATCAAGATAATTGCAATTAATCATTGTAGACAAGTTCTCCAAATAAATTTATTAGACAATTCAACAATCCCATAACAACGGTATTATCATCAAATTTAGTGATAAATAAAGAATTAATAATATGTCAGGATTCTAAAGAGATCTATCAGGATCAGATTTTCTTACAATCTTCCAAAAAAAAAAAAATAAAATAAACAGAAAAGAACTCATAGAAAAATCACATTAATTCCATGTCTCAGGTGTTCGAATTAAAAACTTTTTAAACAATTTACATCTATCTGCTTATGTTCTCGAGACAAAAATTTGAATTTAAATTAAAATAGCGTATAAGCGACAGCACAATTTACTCTTCATTGTCCACCATTTCAGAGTTACATTGTTCAAGTATCGATTATGTAAATAAGACGGTAGTGCTCTTTTTTTTTATTACATCCATTCCAATAATTGAACTATGTTGTTTCAACTACTTTCATTAAATAGACCACTAGTACCTGTTGGCTATTCTTTGAAGCTTTTAACCAGCCGGCTCTGGCTATATTTGTACAGACAAGTCTACCAACGATTTTTGAGATATGTATGTATACAATGCTGTATGTATGTAGGTTAGTGTTTAGTGAGCTTATAGTGCCTGGAGCTTTTAAGCATAAAGCATCTTGCTTATAGATTGAAATCCTGTTTGTTTGATCAAATCCTTGCACGTATTAGAAATTGTCTTGATCCATAAAGAGATTTCAGGTTTCAGTTCTTGTCAATTAATTGATTTTCATCTAGATGAAAGCGTTACAATTGAAAAAAGAAAGAATAAGGATTTCCTTTACAACATTCTACTATAGAAAATCTCCAAAATGTATTGAAATCGAGTTTTTAAATTGAAAGATTTCCCAAACGAAATCCCTTTAAATCCTTATACTAGTAAGCTTTATCATCATAAATAAAGAACTTTATAAATTAATTAACAGTAGAATATTGTAACAATAAACAAGTTGATATTTTATTCATAAAAAAAAAGAATTTAAATTCTCATTCTTTTCATAATAAATATGAAAATAATAAGACGAACGACGGGAATAACAGCAAAAAAATCTAACAAAAGCTCTATTGTTGGCAACAATCCCTAAACTTCGTTTTCCAACTTGAAAGCTTGTGCAACAGGCTCTCTTGTCTTTCTCGTTGTTAGATTTAAAGTGAATAGACTGAAATGTGTATGTGTGTGTGTGTGTGTATGTATGAATGTATGTATGTATGTATGTATTTTCGATTTACATACATACATAGACCTTTGCCTTTGGCAAACTAAATTGGGGTGCGTCTACAACAATAAAAATACACTCGACTGCGCTACTACTGTTTGAATAATAATTACATATGAAATATGACATGGTAAATTCACCAATTTATTGTACAAAAAACGTAACATGATCGATTTATAACTGAAAGCATTGATTATTTCCATCTATTTTAATAATAATTTATGTTAGAAGAAGGTCATAACTGATAAGATAATGATCTAATTTGAAATTTTGTGAAAATAATCGTCTATTATATAATTACAACCAATTACTTTTTCGTTGTTAGTTCTTTCATTAAACTCGGTCTTGTATGTGTTGTTGTTGTTTAATTAATAAATAATACTTTTTTGTATCGATTGCAGCAATAAGTCAACCTTTTAATTATTCATCCAGCTCTTGTAAAACATCATTTTATCTTATCTGTCATAATGATAACATATACAACATCAATTATCAGTGTTTCAAATCATTTTATTATTATATAGAATGTATTAGTTGCCGAAAAAATGTCATCATAAACGTGTGTTGAATATTTTATTATAGTAATGATTTTGTTACAAATTGCAATAACATTAATAAACTGCATTTGTGCATACAACGATGGCCTCATATTGGTGGTGTTTTAGTAAATTGTGCAATAACAATAATAATAACAATGTGAATAGTGTTAAAGCAAATGTTGCAGCAAATTCAATTACAGAAAATGGTTATTATCAAAGACGGAAAACTATACAATTCGATACTGATATTGTATTTATAAATACAAATCGAAAAATAACAAGAGGATATAATTCAATTCTAAAACCAATGGTTCGTTTTACAACTATCTGTCTAGATTTTATTGAATATTATCTTTTTAATGACTTTTCGCAATTGCTTTAATCGATACGCGTCAATTATAAACAGCACTTCATAGAACTGATTGAGTAACGTTTTTTTTTGTCCAAAATAAGCCTCCTCCACATGATTGTTATAGCTTCTTGAAAAACTGCCTCGTTAATTTTGCCTACATAAAGCACCTGAATTAGTTCAACAATAGATGTATAATAGAAGGATCTAATAAAGATTATAAAACGCTACTAGTTTTGTAAACGTTCTAAATTTATTATGAACATAAATGAGTAATTGTTCTTATGAGGATTACTCAACGTATAGGGTTTCCCAAATATACCTGGCAGGCAAAATCAGTATTTTGCAATATAGTATACCTCCGATAATCCGAATTAATTAATGTGGGATTAGCGATTTTTCCTCTTCTAGCTTGTTCTCTTTCCCTTTCTGAAAACCAATAAGAACATAATTCCCTCTCATTGTATAGAAACCTGAAAGAGAAGAGAAAAATTTACGGGAGGAAAGTCTTCTCGTGTCATCTGACTCTTAAGACCAAGACATATGACAGGTTTTGATGATGATTTAACGCTTAATCGTCAATTACTCAGGCGTATGTCACATAATTCTTCCAATGATGATCGGAAAAGTAATTTATTTTTAATTAAACCAGTCCGTGTATCTCGAGGGTAATCGACATTACCAGTCACACAGTAGCACAGAAAATAAGTCGTTATTAAAGCCTGTCGTATGACTTGGTATTTATCGAGTCAAGTTGAAAACCTAATTATTGTAAAATTTCCGTTTTATCTACCAATCGCTGAGCTTTAAATCTTCTTGAATCCATCTTTATACGAATGTGGTTCTATAAAAAAAAAGAAAATTGAGGAAATTATAACTTGTATAACATGCAGTTTTTCCCTAAACAATTCGGATTACCCAAAGGTCGGATTGTAAAGTATTCGGATTAGTATTAAATCAATATTTTTACGATTCAAGTCACTTATTTCCAGACTTTCTAATTTAAAGAAAATTACTTGTTATCGTGACATACTGACAATTGCATATACATCAATTTAATTGTCTGTATCGGAAAAACTGAAAGTTTTCTAATTAATATAGGTATAGATGTGTTGGACAGAAAAATATTGTTTAAATTTGAAGCAATCAATATCTGGTGGTAGTATTCCTGTGGCAATAAATTGTATCAATTTACCAGCGATACGATTGCATTTCAAACTATCGTAAATGCAACATTAAATTGAACGTAATCAATAATAAAATATCAATTTCAACAATTATTTCTTGAGATTCTTAAATTTCAATAAACGTAGTAAATGACGCCAGAAAAAATCCCAATTCTTTAAGAAACAATCAAAAACAGCTTTTTACGAAGGATCAAAAACCATTAAAACTAAAGGAACAATAACAGAACGAGCTAAGCGTTACATTACGTTACCCAACCAACTTTGTAATAGTTGATGGAACACGACAATGTTTAGAAAGCAATTATAATGACAACATGATTTTAACCCCACAGACTGACATTGTGAACGAATCAAATCGAAAGCTCGTAATCCTGATCCTAAAATCGAGCCAAAAAGAAGCAAAAAGGTTGAAATATTCGAGATTTTATTATGAAAACCCGGTTTAATTAACAATTTCAGTAATAATTGCTCGTTTTTTTTACAGAAATCATCAGAAGGGAAATATAATCTTCTAGTAACACCGCTGAAAATTTCATCCAAGGTAAATACCCAATTTAACGCAAAAAAAATCTTTATTATCAAATCCATCATTGGAATTGAAACAATACAGTCTAGATTTATCCTTTATCACTTTAATCCTGTTATCAATAATCTCAAATTTTTTCGGTATTTTTTTTGTGAATGACTTGATATTAAAAATAGACGATTTTTAATACGAATTTTTCTATTATTGACAGCTTCTATTAGTGTTCAGTCAGCTGGACCACGTAGCTGAAACATTGACACGTGCAGCTGAAAAACTCGGCTTTGAAGTAACATACTGTAACGACGAAGATTCAGCACTTGAAGAATTTCAATCAAAATCACACGATCTTGTTATTGTCGATACACGATCGAGTAAAGGTTTAGATTACGACACGTTATGTCGGTAAGTACTTTGAAAAAAAAAACTTGGGAACTATCAAAAATAGATCATTTTTTTCTGATTGAATTAAATTCATTAAACGACATCGGTTGTTATAATCAGCTTATGAGAAGTCCGTGGATATCTTTTATAAGTAAATTAGCAGTCTTCGTGCTGATCTTAAAGATTTTAATTATATTATATTGAAGAAGGGCTGAGCGAGAGTTTTATCAACGGACGAACTGTTGAAGTTATCCCATCGTAAAACAAAAATTGATGAAAAAAATTGTATTTCAAGTAAAGTTATTTCCAGGACAATTTTATGAATAAATAATTGTTGCATTATTATTAATGTTTCTCTCTACTTTGATCTTTAATTCCATCTCTTACGAAATTATTGCCAAAGAAATTTTTCTTGAATTATTGAAAAAGCTCTCTCATTATATTTGATTCGTCTATAAAATTCAAATATCTCCTACTCCCCATCAATGTTAAATAGATGAAAGTCAACAGCAGCAGCAACAGCAAAGTAGAGGGAAGGAATCATCCCCTACATGTCATCATTACAATTATCTATCCCTCGTTTCATACACATATATATCGGTAATGGAGCCGTGAAATATTCACAAAATCGAAATGAGTGTCTGTGGATTTCCGCCACTCTGCTGCCACCACCACCACTACCACTGCCGTTGCCGCCGTCACCGGATGTAGCCGTATAGAGCTTAACAATCGATACAGCAACAAGTGAAGCATTCTCTCACCGGGTCTGTTTCGTAAAATTTAACTCGGTCATTAGACCAAAAAAAAAAAAACATCTTGGACATCAGATTAATCAATAAGGAATTTTTGTTGATCCTGTATGGAAAGGTCTTGGAATCTGTATCTTTATTGAATGAATTCTGGACCTGTAAATATTTGAAAGGGCCAACTATGTTGAAATTTGTCAAATTTCAATTAATTTAGTGTTTCTAGGATAGTGGGATGTGAATTGTAATTTCACGAATTGTCTCGACAAATTTTCCAGGTGGAAGATTCTCGATATAGTAATATAGGACACACGACAACTAGAGATAGATATCTTTGATCCTAAAACAATTAGGCATGAAATTGAATGGAAATGGGGGGAATTTGCCTCAAGTTAAATCGCCTTATATCTCTCTTTTAGGCACATTTTCAATATGAATATCTGGTATATAATTACTGTACTGTTACAACATAAAGACAAGCGATTACGATTAATTAACTAATTAATTAAAAGTGAATCCTGTCGCACAACATTCAATAGAATTAAAGAGGTATTACGCCAATACGTCTGTTTCGTTCTCAGTGGTATTATATTCCATTAAAATACCATCTAATTATTTCGGGTATTCTGTTTGTGACTTTTTCATTAAAAATTCCAAACGTGGAACAATTGCGACGTTGATGTTCATAGAAACCTGGACCTCGCCAATTCCAATTTAATATAAAAGCAGCAGCACATAGAAAGGGGAAAACACCGCCGGAAGTTTGATCCTGAAACTGAAATGGAGAAACGAACAACATCAATGCTGAAAACATTTCCCTCAACTTCCGACAGTTTTTCGGACATGCAGACTAAAAGGGACTGATTATTTGAAACAAAACGAATCCCTTCGGAAATTCTCCTGGAATAATACGGCATTTTAAAAGAAAAAAAGAACAAGAAAGAAACGACGTCAATACGGTTTCTTATTATTAATGTTTTTTGGCCTCTTTGGAAAAATCCGTAATTATGTCGAAAAACTTTTGTCTAACATTGGATGTAATAATTTCGTGGAAAAAATTGTTCGTCTTTATAGTCGCCTGAAGCCGTCCGATAATATTGTCTTTTAGAAGACAAGGCAAAAGGATTTATCCAGTTGTAATTTTTAAATTACAGCTTTATTTCTAGTAAAATTGAAAATTTTCAAGATTTTAAAGGAACATTAGATGTACCGGGTGTACGACGTTATTTCAGATCAAAGTATACGGCGGATTAAAAATTGACATTTGTTTAACAAGTTAGGATATATGTTTTCACTTCCTTTTTCCAACTAAAAAAGTAATGATTGATAATAATTGATTCCTAAACCAATCAGTTGGATTCAAACGCAACTCTACATCTTTATCTTCTTCTCACTCTTTATGGATATCCATAAGGAAATTTCAATTCAAGCGTCCTCACCCTTTAAGGATTTGCTTGCTCCGCCCAGCAAGCTTAGCGGGACTTTTAAATCATATATCTATCCTTTTTTTATATCCCTGTCATTTAAAGATGAAGATAAAGAGTTGCGTTTGAATCCAACTGAATATTTTTTATTTGAAATGAATCGGAAAAACATTCAACGTGAAATTACTGACATTCGAGCAGAGCTGGGGTTTTAAATCCTTTTTTGTGAGTGAAATATTTTGCGCAATACATATTTAAATATTTTGTGGTGTTTGAATACTTTTCAATATTTCGAAAGTATTCAAATACTTCGCCCAGCTCTGCAATCGAATAAGTGGTAATCTGCATTACTCACGTAGGTAATCAACGGGCGCTTTAACCCGAAATTGCGTTTTACGTTCGATACATTTTTAGTACAAATGTATAATACCCCGAATCATATCAAAGGCAAACTTTTTTTCAAATACGTTCGTTTTTCCTCCACCAAGTTGTTGACAACTGTTGATATGATTTATGAAAGTTATGAGATCGAAAGTTCAACTCTGAAACAAACAAAGTCTTGTTTGAAGATCTTGTTGCCTTTGAACAGGAAATATTGCTCCAGTAAACCATAAACTTCCATCACTAAAGAAGCAATTCTTGGATTAAAAAAAAACGAAAAAAGAAAAAAGAAAAACAACAACAACAAGAAAGAATATTCCTATTTATTCTCTATAGAATAACAAGTAAACAACAACAACAATCCCAAGATAATTGTCGTCAATGTAAAATTCACCCCCAACAGACATCCCATTTAAAAGAAGGAATTGGGGAAAAACTGTCGTCCTTTTACGTTAATATATGTAGATGTGTGTATATGTGTTAGTAGAACATTCTCTTGTGGAATTTCCTCATCGAAAAAATAACGAGACAGGACAACCTCATAAATATCGAATAATTCAAATACCATTGAGAAAAGAAGAAAGAAATGTAGAGAAGATAATTATATTCTTATTATTTCGTTCCCAATTATATCAAAATACAAATTACAATAAAATCTTGTTTTGTATTTCAACAAACAAATAAGGACAAAGAGATTTGTCAAAATTCAAAATATTTTGTTGAATTGATGGAATAATTGTTGATAAGACATGGGAATACCTGAAACTCGAAATTATTTTAGGGTGGAATGTTTGTTTGCGATGACGGTGGTGCTGACGGTGGTAGTAGCAGAGTTAATTTGCATTATTTATGGATGCAGGGATGGATTTAAATCTGGAACGTTAGATTTTTATAAAATTATAATGAAATTGTTCAGGAAAATCTCCGGAAAAATTCTTATTTTTTATTGGCGATTTTTATTGCTAGCGTTTTTTTTTAAATAAATCTTATCGTTATCAGTTCTTCAGATTATTGAATATTATAACAATATTGAACGTATCCAAGTTAGCAACAACGTCTATTCAAATGATTTTGTATCTTAATCAATTGCAGCAGCTCGTCTCAGAATAGTTGAACAAGTAACATTTTCAATGTTGAAATACATATGTATCCTATATGTTTCAATAGGCATATTGAACCCTGATGATGACGTTCGATTGTTGAATTGAAAACTCCATTGTATCTCTATATAGATAGATCCCAATGGAATACATTTTCAGTTTTCCATATATTTTCCTTGATAATATTGTCAATTGTGTCAATAGAACATAAAGATACAAGAAAATATAAACGAAAATCGATTCAATATAAAGACCCTTCAAATAATACAATAAAATAATTCAAATTGAATGCGTATACGGATTAATGACTTGAATGGAACGGATTATTGGTAATTAAGATAAAACCGACAACAAAACTGCATATTTCCAAAGTTCAAAACGTACAGGTGCTTGTTTGTTTCTTCGTGCTTTTTTACTGCATGCTATTAGGCTTCTATAAACTCTTCTAACAAGGGAAGTTTTGGAAATAAATTGAGATATACAGTGGAAAAAAAGTCAACAAAAAGTGTAAATAAGAGTTTTTAAAGAAGTCATTAAAATTTTGGTAAAAGACTACGTACAGGAGGAATACGATAATAAATTCCACTTTTTCGTCTAATTTTTCATCTTCGTTTTTTTTCATTTAATTTTCATAAAAGATACAGACTC
>JAZBHA010000225.1:75242-98875 GCA_037464855.1 Iselma pallidipennis | reverse complement strand
TAATGTTTAAATATATTTCTTTTCAATTTCGTCGTTCACTTTTTGTATTTTAATTGCATATTTCCAACACAATCAAATCGAAAAAAATTAAATAAATTACAATGTAATTAGAAAGTTTTAATTAGAAGTTTTCAATAATTTTCTTTAAAAAAAAAAACCACACAAATATTCATTTTTACTTTCCTATAATTTTATGATTTTCCAAGTAAGTATACAAGGACGACGATGTTTTTTTAATTACTATTTTTTACAATGAATCACATAGTAATATTGTGTTGTATTGAATAATAAATAATTTTTGGTAACAATTATTTTCCATTGATTAATATGGAGAAATTGCCAGAAAAAATTCAAGGGTGGTCGTTACTGAAATGTTCTGATTCAATTTTTTTTTATTTATTTTTTATTTCAATAAAATTCATAACGCCACCTCCACATCTGATCGGTAAAAAAGGCTCAGAATGAGTCAAGTCAAGTCAAAATTCGTAAAGGAAGATTCATTCAAGAATAGGTGTATATTATTATCATTACGGTTTTTTTTGTTAAATCAAGAAATGTATTGAACAAAATCGTAAATAAATTAGAAACGGCAAAGAAATTTAGCTAAAAATAATTTTAACATTGTAAAATAGAGAAAATTGGGTCAGTGTTGATATATAAAAAGAAATAAAATCAAAAAATATCGATTAAATTGTATTGTTTAATATAATTGTTGAAATAAACCTTTGGTTTGTTTTGTTATTGTTAATATAAACGTGTTTGAGACTTGTGTCTCGATTATTTTAGTTAATTTTTTTCAAGGAATAATAAGGTTTCGTATATTTGATATTCACGTGTAAAACTTAATGTGAAATAGGGCCGGGTTTTTTTTTTTGTTCTGTTTTAGCTACCCACCTTGATCATTATATACAAATAAGTGGAATCGTATAGGCACGTAGGCGAAAAGAGGCCGAGACGGGAGTGAGAGTAGCTTTATAGATTTTGTATAAGCGTAAGAGAGATAAAAATGGGTACCTATTGTGGATAATGCTCCTCCGTCACTTTGTACTTTTTCTTAAAATAAGCCTGTCCTACTAACAGTTAGTCACTCTTATATGGTATCTCTCTCCATTCGTACACATTACGGCAAAAAACTAACTAGAAACATAGGAATTTTACATAAGCTAGACAAGATAAACACTGTTCTCCATAAAATACTAAATTAATACATGTCAGGTAACAAATATTGAAGATCGAAACACCTGCTCTCTTATCTATTCTATGGAGGATAGTGTCAATACTAGGGCAGACTTATTTTAAGAAAAAGTACAAATTGAAGGAGGAACTTTTTCATTATCCAGAGTAGGTAAAATTCTAGCAATTTCGTCTCTCTTACGTTTATACAAAATAGTTAAAGCTGCTTTCACTCGTGTCTCAGCTTCTTTTCGCCTATGTACACTTACGTGCATATAAAAGAGAACAACTCTTGAGTAAGAAATACTAGTATTTTCGTTCGTATAAGTCAGGCTTCTTCTCTCTTTAGAGTAGGAGATTCGCCAGATTCTGGTCGATGAAGCTTAAGTTGTCTTGTGAAGACCACCCTCAGCAGCCCGATTAACACAGGCCTACAACAGCGTTCTCTTTTATATGCACTCCAGTGTGTACCTAGAAGATTGAAAAGGCCTGTATACTATTTCCTTCTGTTATCTTTAACGTAATGGTACCCATAGTGAAAACTGTCTCTCTTATTTTCTAGTATTTTCATTGAAATAGGAAATAGCTTGAGCTATGATGTATATGTAAATAATTATTTTATATTGCACACTGACCAACAATAGAGACATAGTATTGTTTTATTTACAAGAACAATTCATTTCACCACACAAACATATCGATTCAAAGTTTCTGTTGTTTAACAGCATGTTATCATTTCTGTTAATTCGTAACAATTTATAGCCAACAAAGATATTGTTTAATAAATAATCGATTGAATTATATTAATTTAATTTAATTTAATTTATTAAGTTATTAATTTATATTAAAATTAATCTATTCTCAACTAGATTCATCATATAGGTAAATATTTCTTTGTTATAAATTAATTCATTTATATATCTATAGTTTTTTGGTTTTATTTAAAAACAATTGTAAACTAAAAGAAGAAAAATAAATAAGGTTTCTGTGTTAAAACTTTAATAAGAAACCCCCTAATGGTACTTATAAATCTGATTTTAGATATTGTAACCTTGATAAAAGTTAGCACATTAAATCGATAATATTAAAGTTTTGTAAAAATCAAAATAAAAATGTGCGTTAATTCAACAATTCTTAACAATAAATTATTTCGAAAAGAACGTCAAATGATGTGTGTTTTTTTTTTCAAATATAATAATTCCAATTTTCTTTTATTTATAATTTCACCAATAAAACATTGCAATTGTTAAATCTAATTGTATTTTTAATAATAGATAAGATTTATCGAATAACGTCAGATATTGAACAATTTCAGATATATCAGATTAAATCGATAATTTTATTGAACATTACTGATTATTTTTGAAATGGAATCGTTTAAAAATTATGAAAACTAATCAAAATTTAGTGACAACAACCAAAAAACATGTTAAATTAGTAAAAATTACTTGACAATCAAATAATTTCGGTTTGTTATTAATTTTTTGTATTTGTTTATTTATTTATTTATTATTTATCTATTATACGAGTAGTAGTTGTCTATTGTGTTTATTTTATGTTAAAGTCTTATTAGAATTACGTGGGTGTTTGTCGATGTCGAAAAATGACCCTTCTAGATACGTATTAATGACGTCAAATTATTATTGAATTATTCGCTATTGTAATTATGACGTATTCATCGAAATAATAATACAATATACTATAGATATATAAATATATATTTTAATTTATCAACAATAATTCAATATTCCAATCAACAAATGGACACACTAAAAGATTCACATTTATGGTTGTTGAAACCTAGTCTATTCGTGACAAAAATGATAATTTTACAATGTTTCATGTTTGTTGACTTGTTCATAGTTATGTTTGTTATAATTAATATGTTTATATTTCTTTATTTTTTTTCTATGTTACAGGTATCGCCATGGATAGTAAGCCGGATCAAAAGAAAAATTCTAAACGTCATGGTTAGTGTTTTTTTTTTGTGTTGTGTGTGTACCTTTTTGTTAATTTTTATGGAATTTACAGGCACCAACGAGTCTCATACGACACGTCATATACCAAATTCAAGTTCTGGTGTATTAATGGTTGGTCCAAATTTTCGTGTTGGTAAAAAAATTGGCTGTGGTAATTTTGGTGAACTACGTTTAGGTAAAAATCTTTATAATAATGAACATGTTGCCATTAAAATGGAACCGATGAAATCAAAAGCACCACAGCTACATCTTGAATATAGATTTTACAAATTTCTCGGTAGTCATGGTAATTATTATAATTTTTATTTAATTAAATATATACAAATAAAAAAAGTATATATATTTATTATATTTTCATATAGAGGGAATACCTGATGTATACTATTTTGGTCCTTGTGGTAAATATAACGCTCTTGTTATGGAATTATTAGGTCCAAGTTTGGAAGATCTATTTGATATGTGCGATCGGAAATTTTCTTTAAAGACTGTTTTAAAAATAGCGATACAACTAGTAAGTTTGTTTGTATTATCATTCTATTTGGAATATTAACAACAACAACAACAAAAAATAATGCAAAATTATTTTCATTTCAGTTGCACAGGATCGAGTATGTACATAGTCGTCACCTTATTTATCGAGACGTTAAACCTGAAAACTTCCTCATTGGCCGAAGTAGTACAAAACGTGAAAAGATAATTCATATTATAGGTAATTATTATTATTATTTTGAACACAGACGGCCCAAAAATTACACTACAAACAAAACAATTCCTAAATATATCAGGGTACCAGCTCAAGAAGTCGATATTCGATCCAATTCAGAGCAAACTCATCATCATCGTCATCGTCAACGAGGACTATTTTATCATTGAAACAATATTGTGCCAACAAGTTCCTATCAAGTTGTTGCAGACTAAAACTTTTGCTGCTTGCTTTGTGGCCTGAGCAAAACAAGTCCACGAGGACTGAATAGCAAAGTCCTCGTTGATGTTCAACACGGTTAGTACACGAAGATGATGATGACGATAATTTTGCTCTGAATCACATTGATTTTTGTATCCATTCAAGGAAATTTTAATTCCATTTGCCTTGATTTCGCTGTTATTTCGAATTTATAAGTTTTTCCCTGTATATGTCACATATGGAATTCATTCGGATATCCTGTAGTTTAAAATTTAAATACATTCATTTCCATTATCACCCTTTTCACGAATAGTAGATTTCATTAATGTTTGAGAAGATCAGATTTTATGTTGTAATTTTTATGACTTACAGTTTAATTGATAAATTAATATTGAATGAATTTTAATTATTATTGTTTTTATAGATTTTGGTTTAGCAAAGGAATATGTTGAAATGGAGACAAATAAACATATACCATATAGAGAACATAAATCATTAACTGGTACAGCCCGATATATGTCAATAAATACACATTTGGGTAAAGAACAATCACGTCGTGATGATTTAGAAGCATTAGGACATATGTTTATGTATTTTTTACGTGGTTCATTACCATGGCAAGGACTTAAGGCTGATACACTTAAAGAACGTTATCAAAAAATTGGTGATACAAAACGTACAACACCTATTGAAGTTCTATGTGAAGGACATCCTGAAGAGATGGCAACTTATCTTAGATATGTTCGTAGATTGGACTTTTTTGAAACACCAGATTATGAATATTTAAGAAGTTTATTTACAAATTTATATCAACGTAAAGGTTATCCAAATGATGATGAATTTGATTGGACTGGTAAAACTATGGTGAGTTTATTGGTTTAAATTAAAAAAATAAAAAAATAAATAAATTTTTTTGTTTGTTGTATTTTTTTTTAAATTCAAATGCATTATTTCGATTATTAATTGTCAATGCATGCAGCCATCAAATTTATATGTTTTACAACAACTGAGAAATGCACCACCATCAAATATTATTAAAACTAAATCAGCTAAGGTAACCGGAGACGGTACGCTAGCAGCTTGTTAAATATGCAATAATAGCAAGATTATTGTTATTATTATTATCTTTATTTTTTAATGATAATTAAAATTGTGATTATTTGATTCGTTTTCTAGAGTACCCCTGTGGGTTCATTGCAGACTACTACTCATGAAGCTGTAATGTCTCCTAATAGAGAAAGGCACCTGACAAAGGTAATCAGTTATTTTCCACTTCTTAGCAATTAGATTATTATTAAAGTTTTGGCTTAGTTTGATTGAATTAATAAAAATTAACCGTTTTGTTTGTTTGTTTTTTTTTTAATTTAATTTAATGCATCTATTTTTCTGTAGACAACTAGTAAAGCAAATGCATGGCCTGAAGCTTCAAAACAGAGTACATTGGGCAACTTGACCCCAGCTGATCGTCATGGTTCTGTACAGGTTGTTAGTTCAACAAATGGTGAATTGAATGCAGACGATCCAACAGCTGGCCATAGTAATACACCAATAACACAACCTCAGGAAATTGAATTACTTGATGAAACAAAGTAAGTTAATTAACAAATAATATTAATTTAATAATTAATTAATTTAATTTGTTGTAAAGGTGGCTTATGGTTTTGTGTTCTAGGTGTTGTTGTTTCTTTAAAAGAAAGAAGAAGAAAGGTGTACGTACTAAATGACTACAATATAGCGAAACAGACCAACATCTTACATTATTGCCGTGTGGACATAGCAGTGCTGCAACACTTAATTAACGAAAGAAAAATTTAATTAAAAAAAAAGAAAAAACAGGAATAAAATATATAAATTTAAATTAAAAAATTAAATAAAAAAAAACATCTTGTTATGTTGTACTATTAACAACTACTAGCTAATTTAGGTTAGCCCTTTAATTTAAGTTAGTTTAAATTCATACCATATCTGTGAACGTTTTATAGGAAAAAGCCTTACTCGGTTCTGTACTTTTGAGTTTAATTTGTGTTTTTTTTAAATACCTATCTTCGCTATTTATTGTTTACCAAATATTATCATTATATGGATATTTTTGACCTAGTGTAGTGTGTGTTCTAGTGAACAAATTTTTTAATATTATTATTATTTTTTTGTCTTAACTCCAAGAAGATGCTGTTGAGTTTTTGCGAGTAGGGCCGAGTTTGTTTTTTGTTTTTTTTTTTAATATATCTGATAAGAAATCATACAGAACAATTGTAAATTTCATTATTTAAACAAAAAAAACAAGTGTACATACTGTGACAGCCTTTCACTGTATTACAATTAATTTAACACGCAATAAGAAGAAAAAACGCCAAATTATTCCTATTTTTTATAGCTTACTACTTTTGTTAATTATTATTATTATTATTATTATTATTATTATTATTATTTGTATATACAAATGTTCGCATGTTGAACGTTAAACTTATTCGATTAGTTTCTTTTTTCTCTTTTTTTTTGTTGCTTTTATATGGATATATAATAATCACGTTCAATATGGGGACCTGATTTAAAAAAAAAGAATAATAATTTCGACGTAAAGTTGTGATTTGCTTTGTTGTTGATCTCAAATAAAAATTGATCGACTGCTTCTGGTTCAGAAAAAAAATAAATCTTATTATTAAAAGGAAGAAAAACATGTGTGTGTGTGTGTGTGGGTGCAAGTTTCTCTATACTGTAATAATTGATGAAACTTGGAAAACGGCTTCTTCGTATGCCCGTAATATTAATTTAACAATTTTTTTTTCTTTGTGCCTCCTGAAAATATAGAATGTTAGAATATCGTGTTTTCTTATTCCTTTTACCCTCAAATTTTTTTTTTTTAATAATAATGAAAATATCAAATATATATTTTGTGTTGTAAACTCGGCAAACTCAAGATTTTCAACTTTTTTGTACATAAATAATAAAAAAAAAGTATTGGATGTATAAATATTTAATTCCATTTTTATCTTCCTACCATTTTAAAAGTTATTGTAAAATGTATTACATTGTTGAAATCAAATAAAATGGAGAAAAGCTACCTAGGGTTTTTATATTTTTACAGTAGAGTGTCGATTATTAGACCTCGTCCACAAAACAAACATTTACATATGAAAGACATTCTACTAGGCAAAGAATCAGCTTTTAAAATGATTCCGGACAATCGATACCCTACTGTCTTTTAAACATGGTTAGCCTTTTCAAATTGTCGAGGAGCACATGCCCAACGTACAGTATACTCTTGAAGCTGCAACTTTTTTTTGAGTTACTGGAGTTTATTTTTGTTGGCGCACCGTCGAGATCAACACGCCTTGCATACTACCTTTCTCTCTATCTAAAACCATACGTTCAAATGAGAACGACTGATGTGTGCAAGGAGCGATCGTTTTTTTAGGCTAATGCGACATCCACATGTTCAAATCGTTTGGTGGAAAAAGTGACGCAATTTCCCACCATTTGAGTGGAGGTGAACATAACCCTTTCTGATTGGTTGACAATTTAAAGGAGCCCATACACTATGACTTGGAAGTGGCACTTGTTACGAATTATAACTCAAGCCGAATCGTGTATTATAGTCAATTATAGTTCCATATTAAATGATGAATGATCCATCTCCTGACATGAATCATGAATCAAGTTATAAAACGTGTGAATCTTTACTCTATTTATTTATTTGGATCAAACAATGTAACAAAATGTAAATCTACAAACTACACAATAGAATAATCAATTTATTAACAACGAATTAATGTTTACAAACTAAATTTTTGAATATGGAATCACAAAAAGTAAATTAACATAACTTATTATAATTTGGAAGAAACAAAGATATTCTTGCTTCTTTTAAATTAAATTAATATTAACAATGAAAAACTTCTTATCATAACTAATTATACTTCTTTAGAAACTAGAAAGTATCATTTTTGAAGTTGAACTTACAACTAAAAAGAAAAAATTGAAAAGAGACTCACGAAGAAGGGAAACTCTTGCAAATACTAGGTACAAACACTGTGATTCTGGATATGACATGTTAATGTTTATTTATTATGAATTTTTACATGTCTTTTTAAAGAAACTCGCCATTTAAAATTCTTATTACAAATGTTACAAGTGAACGGCCTTTCTTTTCTAAATCCTTTATTACAAGTATAACATATAAACGGTTTTTCACCACTATGTGTTGATAAATGATGTGTTAAAACCGTTTTATAACTAAATGTTTTATTGCAAATATCACACAGAAAAGGTCTTTTTCCACTATGAACTGTTGTTAAATGTTTTTTTAAATTTCCTCTAGTTGTAAAATCCTTATTGCAAGTCTCACAATTTAATGCCTCCTTATTAGTATGTGATATCAAATGTTCTATTAAATAAAAACGGCTAGTAAATTTATTACCACAAATATTACATTTAAATGGTTTTTCATCACTATGTGTTAATAAATGTTGTGTTAAAGATTTTTTATAACTAAATGTTTTATTGCAAATATCACACATAAAAGGTTTTTTCCCACTATGAACTGCTGTTAAATGTGTTTTTAAATTTCCTCTAAAAGTAAAACCTTTATTGCAAATCTCACAAGTGAATGGTTTTTCACCACTATGTGTTAGTGAGTGTTGTGCTAAAAACTTTTTATAACTAAATGTTTTATTGCAAATATCACACATAAAAGGTTTTTTCCCACTATGAGCTGCTGTTAAGTGTTTTTTTAAGTTTACTCTACTTGAAAAACCTTTATCGCAAGTCTCACAATTAAATGCCTTCTTATTGGTATGTAACATCAAATGTTCTTTTAAATTAGAACGCCTCGTAAATCCATTATTACAAATATTACAAGTGAATGGTTTTTCACCATGAATCATACTCAAATGTCTAGTTAAAAGACTTTTTAATGCGAATGTTTTACGACAAACAGTACATTTAAACAGTTTATTCTTGCTATGCACTCTTAAATGATTGTTTAAACCAATTTTATTCGTAAAACTTTTATCACAAATATTGCATGTAAGTTTATTCTTATAATGTAACATTAAATGTCTATCGAGACCTCGTTTATAAATAAAGCACTTACCACATGTTTTACATTCATATTTACCCTTTGTTAAGTTTATTTCTTTTTTATTATTATCGTAATTATTGTTTTCCTTCTCAAAATCGGTTTGTTTATTGAATGTTTCGTTAACATTTATCGATTCTTGGTTGTCAACTTCTTCAATATTTTCTAGAATTTTCATATTGAATTTTCAATAAATCTATCCAACTATCTAATACTTACCAGTTTTAACTGGATGTTCTTCAATTTCTATTTTAACATCATCCTGGAAATATCCATGATCATCATTGATTTCACTATCAGTAGTATCATCATCCAGATCTTCGTTCTTTAGTTCTACTTCATCATTATGGTCATCGGTTTCAAGATCACTTTCTATATCATTTAAAATAATTAATATTTTTGTTTATTTATTGTAATTTTATCATATTATAGTATGAATATTAATATTTACCTATTTCAATGGGCTGCTCTTTATTCTCTAGTTCTTGATTCTTATCGAGATTAGTATCAGTTTCGTTATTCCAATTATCATTATTATTATCATTATCACTTATTTGTGTACTTGTATCGGTTTTACAATGATCTTCGTCACATTCAACGATTTCAGTATCATCTTTAAGATCCGACCTGTTATCATCATTTCGGTCTATTGCAGTATAAACTGCACTAATTTTGAAATGATCATCTTCGCTTTCACTGTTAAATTCACTAACGAAGTCACCATTATCAATTCTATTATGATAATCTTGTTGGAATTGCAAATCAGCTTTTAATACCATTTTAAGAAAATCGTAAGAATTTATCAATCTCACATAACAATCATTACAGATTATGTTGGGAAAGGGATCATTTTCGGCTAACTGCAAAATAATTAAAAAAAAAGAACAATACAAATTACAAAACCAAAAATTACAAAAAATCAGGCGTAATCATCACTTACTTGTAACTTTGTTATTTCAATAACAATATCCAATAATTGTGAACCATCCCGTTGACTTGAAAAAATATTTTTCGAGAAACTAATAGAGGTTTCTAAATGGCAAAGTCTACACAATTCCATTTTTTATTGTTAATATTTTAAAAATAATGTTTTATCTAGAAACGTATGTATACAAGCACCATACACAAACATAACCGCAATAAACTAGTTTAAAATTTCAACAATTCTGATTGGTCCAGAATTTACTTGATTCCATTCTAATAGGACGCTTATACCCCTCATGTATAGAGGGTACTAGTTGTTTTGAGCAATGATCATAACAAGTAGCACCATCTATACGTTAGAAGTATAAGCGCTCTATCAATTCAAATGGTTCAACTCTTGGGGAGACAACCTACCACCATAAGGTTTTGGTGGAGAAAATTATGCGACTTTGAATGAGGGCCCATTTCTGTAGTTAACGAAAAATTTTTTTAACTCTACCGCCACCACCAAAGATTAAGTTAACGTAACGTGGTTACAGAATAGACAAATAATTCCCATTACATGTTTATTAGTACTGTGATATAATAACACAAATCAAGTACAGATAGTTTTTTTTTTTGAAACAATTCTAATAATAGGAACAGAAACAATTTAACATTGTGGAAGTGAATTAGCACAAATTTATGAATACAAACTCTGAACAGAACAACAAATAAGTAATTTTATATGATAGCGATTGTGACAAAAAACCTGCAATCTACATACCATACATACCATTGTAAATTGGAATGCAGTTACATACAGACTACTAATTAAATTTAAATCTTTTTTTTTTAAATAACAAAAATATACTTTACTAATTATTAACAAAATTTAACATCAATAAGATGATGATGATGTGTTGTTTTTAAAAACACAAACTAATAGTTAAAATAGTGGATCACTTGAATTTTACAAATAATAATGATAGTAATAAGAATAAGGAAATAATTTGCTAAGCAATACATTGTATAGAAAAAAAAATTATAAGCGAATCAATCTATTTATCTTCGCTCATAATATTAGTTTGAACAGTTGTCGAAAGAACTTTATTACAACAAAAAGAAACAAAATCATCATCATTTAATGGATCAATTAATCTCATACGTTTTAATGGTGGTTGTTCTGGTGGACCATCATCAATATCCGGTTCAATAAAACCATTTCTATTTATAAATCCACCATATTCTGTACTAACACTTTCAATGACTCGTCTATTGAATAATTCTTTTAAATTCGTCAAGAAATTATCAAAAATATTCTCATTTGAACCATCAAAATTTAAATTGTATTTTTGTTGAGTTTCATCAATATTTTTATTAAAAGGTTCATTTGTATTATTTGTTGTAGTATCCATATTATCAATATCTTTATTAAATAAGAAAAATTCATCCATATTAAATGTATCATCTTCAACTGGTTTTGTTGATAACAATGTTCTACTAGTTGTTATTTGTTCATTATCATTTGCTGCTGTTAATTCTTTATTAATTTTTTCATTTAATTTTATATTAGGCAATGATACTAATAAAATTGATAACATTACAATCATAAGACATGTTGATGGTGTTGCTTTTGTTGATGATGTATTAAATATTAAACCTTGTAATTTATTTATATGTGCCATCAATGTTTTATTTTTTTTCTGTAATTCTTTAATTCGTTGCATTAAATTACGATTCTCTTCTGAACCACGACGTACACGTTCTTCTAAACCATCAACATATTCCTTCTTACGTTTACGTGAATCTTGTGCTGATATTTTATTTCTTATTTTACGACGTATACGTTTCAATTCACGATCTTCTAATTTTGTTAATGGATGATAAGCTGGCAATTGTATACCTTCTTTATCTAATAAACGTTTCTCTTCTGATGTTAATTTAACTTCGGTTAATTCGGTTGTTGGTACGTTGGCATCTGGTTCATCTACAAAAATTCAATTAATGCAATAAGAAACTCAATGAACAGAAATTAAATGTATTTACCTCTTGATCGGGGATGTGGTTGGGATCGAGGCTGAGACTGAGGCTCGAATTTACGTTTATGTACTGTATGTGTTGGTAATGTTGTTACTTGAATTTTATCAGTTTTTAAATCATTTGCATTAACAATTTTGATACTTTTCAAACCATATGGTAAAATAATCGGTTTACCATCTGCTGTTGTTAATGATTGTAGTTTTAATATTTGTTTTTTTCCTATTTTTTTCAATGGACCTACAATAAAAACGAAAAAAAAACAATTAAAATTTAATTAATCAATTATATAATTACAAAATATCTACATACTTGAATTGACCAGTTGTTTATTTATAAATTTTTTATTAGCAGGATTCTGTATAATAATTTTACTTGGTTTTTGTTGATTTGATATAACTGGAGCAGGTATTAGTTCAAATTGTTTATTCACCGGTCTCAATAAATCAAATAATGAATCGTCAATTGTTGTTTCGATCGTCTCCGAAGGAGAAACCCTATAATTTATTTTCGAAATTTTAGTCATTTCAATTTTACAGTAATTTGTAAATTCATATTATAAGCCCAATGCATGTGGAAAACACACACACCAGATAAGGCACGTATCGAGATACTTAACATATATAAAAGTGTATAAAAAGTTGGGCCTATAATGCAACTTTATAAACTGAAGATAATTTAAGGTTGATTATGAAAGAGGTCAATGGATCAACAGTTCTATGGCCGGATCTATAATTAAGTTTCAGGACCCCTGAAGCTTAAGCTTGGTAATATAATGTTTTTCTTTTGGTGTACATCAGGGAGCCCCCTACAAAACATAAGCTTCAAGGCCCCACAAAGAACATAAGTTTCAGAGCCCCCAAATACCTACACCCGCCACTGAACAGTTCTTGTCAATCATTCAACAAAAGACGTAATAGCCTAGACATGCACCAGAGTTAATCATGATTAACGCCTGCTCAGCGTATCTGATATCCTTGCCTGTCCTTTGTCACATATATAAGTTGAGTTAGCTTAATCATGACTAAACCCTGTCGTGTGTCCAGGCTCTAATGCCTCATCATAACCACAAAAATCGAAATGTATGAATAGTTGGTTGCATAACTAAACGGCACTAAATAAAAATTCAATATTTTACAAAAAATATTGAATTATATGACATATGTAATTAAGTATTTCGATAATTTGTGTGTTTAAAATATTGTTTTAAATGAGATCAAATAAAGACCATATGTTTGGCACGTGTTTTTATATAAACAACACATACGATTCATTTAGAAATTCTGGAAATCCAGTACTTCTATCACTTTCTGGCGATACACTTCCATTACAATGTGAACTTGTATCACTTAATGTATTAAAACCATCCATTGAATTTGTTAAAAAATCATTCTGTATACCATTTTCCACTGAACGTATGGTGTCAAAAAAATCCGAACTCTAAAACCAAAAAAAAAACCAAGAAAAACAAATAGATATTAATAACAAAACTATAAAATAATTAGTTAAATAGTTAATTAGTTTATGACCCATTTTATTGGATGAAATTTAGAAAAATCTAGAAATTTATAATTGTTGATTATTTGTTTATTACAAATGATAAGGTTGTAATCATGATTAACGATATCAAGATAACTGCTAATAATTTTCAAAATAATTAAATTTATTATAAAATTTACTAGTTTTCTTTCAATAATTTTATAATAAAAACATTTATAACTAACCATGAATTCATTGTTGTCGTAGTTGAGCATGATGTCCATGTTCTCCATATCGTTGTACCGCCCATCTAAAGATGGCTTGAATATTTGCGATAAATCCGAATTAAACATATTCCAAACAATATAAAAAACATACACAATTCTATATTAAATATTTACAATCAATATAATTACACCGAAATTAATTAAATATGTTACGCATCTTTACTTTGATGCTGCAGCCATGACGGCCAACGTGGAATTAATGACGTCACCTACAACTATTTACCCCGCAAAATACAGTTCACCATTATAGAAATCAACCAATCAGATATTGTTTTAGAAAATATTCTCCCACCATTTATTATTCCGATTTGGATGAATTTGATTGGTTATTTATTATCTTTGGTTATTTCTGATTGACGATAGATATTAGAAGGGGGTGTATTGTTATCATTATCTATCTTATTTGAAAAATTGATATCTCTCTTAGTGGTAATTTGGCGCGGATTTTGTGACAATTCAAAATCAAATTTGATTTAATTAATTAATTAATTGATTAATTGAACAATAGAAGAACGAGTGAAAGCTTCGCAAATTCCACTAATAATAACCTAACAGAAATAAATAATTTTTCTTATTTTTGGTACTAAATGGAACAATAATAATATAAAAAATATATATAGAACCCGGTAGTAGTAATACAGTAGTAATACAGCAGTAGTACAGTTGCGTTGTGAGCTTTTTTTTGAAGTTTGGCACAATTCCAAAGCTCCCATCTGCTATTACACACTTAAAAAACAAGGAGAAAAAAATAAATAAATAAAAGAAAGGAAAAGCATTGCAGATCTTAAAAATTAAGTTGAAATCCTGTTAAATTGTGTACAATGGAAACGTGTAACAGTATTTCATGTGCCAAATTCAAAATAATAATCAATATACCAGATGAAAAGGGTTTCAATTTTAAGCACAAAACATGAGAGTACACTTATTATGACCTCGTTCCGATTTAGGACCATCTAATTAATAATCCAATATTATGAAGAAATTGTGCCAACGATCCTTGATATGAAAGGAAAACCCAGTTGTTTTTTTTTCTTAATAAATCGAATATTTGTTATAAAAGTTGTCAAGTTTTGTGATAATTCTCTAACTAATAAATAATTTATAAATTGAGATCTCATGACTGATAAGGTGGCAAACTGGTCAAAGTCGAAATCAATTCATCCAATTATGTTAACCAAAATAGATCATTTAATTTCACTTTATCTTAATAATAATTGGCTGCATTTAAATTAAGTAAAAAAAATTGCCAAAGTCAAGGTTAATTTCCAATGTAAGTACTTTATTTAATATTTTTATTCGTGAAGGGAATCACTAAATATTGGAAAATTTCAAGAATTTTGTTAGTAAACAAGTGGAAAAACAAGGGGAACCACCCGTTTGGAATTTATGGTACAATAACAAATTTTATTTATTTATTGATTTATTTATTTTCTATTATTCTTTATTTAAATTAGAAGCAATTTTAGCGAATTGCGCCTAAATATAGGCAGCACACTATACACTTTTAGCGGTATAAGCGTATCAATCGATAGCCAAGGATATGGAAGACCGGTAAATTGTGACAAAAAGTGTGTACAATTTGAAATGATAAATAGGTATTTGGGCATAAAAATTAAAACAATAATAAAGTTTAGGTGGTCAGTGGTGGGTCCAGTTATTTATGGGTTCGACGCTTATGTTTTGTGAGGGGCCGCGAAACCGGCCCCCAGTGACGTACACCACAACGATGGATTGCATTATCAAACTGAAGCTTCAGGAAAGAGTCTATTAGCTGCGGACCCTGAAACTTGAGCTTCATTACTTTAATAGTAGATCCCTTACTGTGGGTGGTCAATTGTGAGCGAAGTTGATTAGTGGGAATTATTAAATCCTTTTTTATACAATCAACCACCGATTCGGCGCCCCATTGGTCCCGACTGAAGGTGTTAGGCGAAGGTTGTGCCAAGCCGGGTGGTGGCGAATCGGGGGTTCACTGACAGTATTTGATAATAAAGGGTAAACATTGTTACGTCTTATCAGAGTTTCTTAGCACATTTGAATGTAATGATACATCCTATAAGGAGAAGACCTACTGCGGACAATATAGCACGGGGTATTGGTGCAACATCCCTGCTTTTTTTGCCAAAAATCTCTATGTATGGATATTATGTCTCTCATAGGATTTAGTGTTTAGGTTTTTCTTACAAAAACTCCATATTTAAACAGACAATACAATATAATAATGATATTCAAGTTTGACAGGTTATATGTGAATAAACTGTGACATTAATCTTGGTTTTTATGGCTAATATAGGTTCTTGATCATACCGTCCCTTGCCCTTAAAGGGTCAATAAGAAACCCTCATTAGTTGTGTTTTGAGTCCTTAAAGCTTCAGTTTTTCACAGCTTTTGTATGTTTTTGAAAATCGTATAGATGGGGTACAACATTTGCGTTGTGTGTTGCTTATACAGTCAACCCCTGGTTCGGCGCCATCCGACTAGGCCTCACCTTCACCTAAAGCCTATAAAACTGTAAGAACAAACGTGTCCCATATAATAGTGCATATGTTCAACTCTCCGCCACCCATTAGCATCAGTTCTCAGTCGGGATACATTGGGGCGCCGAATCGAGGGTTGTCTGTATTTGTCTCCGAACTGGTGTTTACTGATAGTTTTGTTTAATTTTCAACATTTCCCTAATTAATAATTAATTAATTAATTACATAAATAGGACAACACGTGAATTGAATTCTTCCTCGTTTGATTTACAAATCAATGTTGCCCCGAGGATTCCTTCAACTTTATGCTCTGTCTCTTTTTTTTCCGAAATCTTTCGTTATTTTGTGAAATTATCGAGCAATTTGTACCGTCATTTAATAATGATTTTTTTTTCTATGTGCTCTCCTCTCAAAGTTGAAAATTTTGTAATTGGACGATCATGGAATAACCATTAATCACCACCCTCCTATCACTGGTAGGGTTCACCACGATAACAACCCCTATATACATACATACATATACGTATATATGTATGTACTATACAGGGTGATTTTTATTACCTCAACATTGCCTGTAATGGAGCTATCTATTTACATGCCTGAATGCACACATGAATTCTCTGGTCCCGGGAATATTCACAATACAGTCCACATATTCTTTTGAACAATATATTAAAATTGGTTATTACTATTATTATTTATTTTCCACAAATATCAAATTATTATTAAAAAAGATTTGCGTATTTTTTTTCAATAAAATATTACGCTATAATGTCCTTGTAATTAATGCTCGTGATATTGTTGACGTTGCAAATATGTTATTTTCGTTATTAATTATTATAATAAATAAAGGTTTTTATTTAAATCCATGATTGTTGTTATCACTGCCGCAAATTAACTAGAAATTTCCAATTTACAGCTTTTTCTGTAATTATAAATGACTAAATCGAGAATATTAGTTCTGGTATCTATCGTATCCGATACATTTCTAATAAAACATTGACTTTATTTTTAGAAAAAAAATCCAGTACTTCAACCAGAACGGTCATACTTGTTCTTTTATAAAATGTTAGTTAACACGTTAAACGAGCTTTTTTGCCTTATTCTCTGGAGATACCTTTTTTTTTCATAATAAAAAAACCCGTTAATTTCGTTGATTAAAGTAAATAAATTTCAATTTTTACTGTTTGAAATGTTTACATTCAACGTTATGATAACAAATTGATAGTTTATTGGTTAATAAACAGGATTTATATTTCGATATACTTAAAAATGAAAAGATAATTCCCCTTGATCGATGGATTTTCCTATGCTTATCATCGCGCGATTTAGAATGGTGCAATATTTTTCGCTAGTACCGGTACTTACCGACAAAAAACTCGGGGATTTCTCTTAAACAATCTTGCAATCATTAGAGAAAGTCCAATTACAGGATTTGCTGTTTTCATAGAACATTTGTAACGCTTCTAAGTTTGTTTAAGAAGGGACTTTTTTGTTGTCGTTTATTGACAATTAGTTTTTGTTGTTTATTTTTTTTAATATTTGAAGATGATCATAATTATGTTACTTTAGTGAAGTTATTTGGTGCGCTGGCGCTAGTTTCTAGTACACAGCAAACAGTCAGAAAACGGTGGGGCCACACAGCCACGACAAGCCACGGTTCAGTTTACTTGGAGGTGCGGTGGTTTGTGGGTGCGATTTTTGTGATGTGGGATCGCACATGTGGTCATCTCTCACAATCATTGTTATCAACGTTAAAAGTAAATTATTAACATGACTTATGTGATAATTAATCAGTAAGTAATTTGGAATTCATTCATGATTCTAGAAATCCTTTTCTACACCAAAAAAAAAATGACAAAAAATCAGGATCTAAAGACTCATCTAATTAACCAGTTCCGTTCTTTTTTAATCCTAGTTTAATAGATTTTTTTCTATAAAGATAATAACAAATTACAAAGCTTTCAAATAGTCAGTTTCAAAAATCTTTCAATTGATAAGTTCCGCTCCTGGATCTCAATTATAATGGAATTTATCCGAAGCACCGTATAACAATTTTTTCTCCAAACTAATTATTATTTCAATTATAAAGATTTATCGTATAATTATCGAAATTTTTGGTTCTCTTCAGTTCCAATTGAAGTTTTGATATTTTCAAGATTTCCAGTGTCTAACAAAAATCCGTAATTGCTCTGCCTACCTGTCGAATAATATAATAGAATCCTATTTTAGATACCTGGCGTTCTGTGTATTTCCTGGACCAAACACGCAAACAAAAAAAAAATAATAATAAAAAATTCTTAAGGGTCCAGTAGAAAATTGTAGTTGTTAAGAATTTTTGTTAAAACTGAGAGGGCTATAATACATATAGTGAGAGTTTTCAATTTTACACTTGATATGTTTTAAAGGGTTTTTGTTTATTGTATATTTAATATTTGTCAATTTTAGAAAGTAATTTTATAGAGCCAATTTCACGCGAAATTTTGAAATCTCGTTAAGGATAAATTCTGTAACTTTGTTGTATAATTTTTAATTTTTACAATTTTTTTCTGTTCTAGGTTTCAACGAATTTTCTTACTTTCGATTTTACAACAAGAATTAAGGTAGTTTGCAATTGGTTACTTATAGACTGATTTTCTACATAGATATTAAAAAGAAGACTCAAAAACGGTTTTTGTTTTTTTTTAATAATAATAAAAAAAATTACAGACGACGAAGGTGATTAGTTCTTCAAGTGGCCAAAAACGGATAATGTATTTATTATTGTGTTGTGTATGTGTTTGTGTTATTGTTGTCAATATATCTGAAGCACATTATACCCAGCAATGGGCCGTGCATATCGAAGGTGGGCCCCAGGTAGCTGACGAGGTCGCCAGAGATCATGGCTTCGACAATCAAGGACAGGTAAAAGACCCTATTTTTACCTAATTATCGGCATTTCGGTTCGATATAACATAACAGGGGCGAATACCGAAACTGGCCTCAAACAAAAAAGTTGTGACTTTTTCTCTACTTCAACCATTAATAATCAATTCATTGATAATATTGTTTTTGTTTCCCTCTTTATACGTGAATTGGTTGTTTATCAAAACTGGATTTCTAAGAGGCTACGGGCTACAACCAATGGATTGGCGATTTTTAACGTTTAAGTATTGTTTTTAAAACGCATGCGTGCGTGCATTAAGTCACATAACTGTATTAGGACCGTTTTATGAATTCTAGCCCTCTATCCTGTATATTTTCGTTAACAGATTTGATTTTATCTAATCTAAACAATAATCATTTAATAGCAACTTAACTAATAATTATATTTATAAACAAACATATGACTTGAATTATTTCAACATACATTAAACTATAGCAACAGTTGTTTTCTATTTCGCCCTTGACAATGATATTAATATATAGACATTCAGTATACATATGTGGAACAATTTCAAAAATTTAACTCAATTATTATTCATGAGTGTAATTGTTGTTGAATTGCGAAATTTCAG
This sequence comes from Iselma pallidipennis, assembly GCA_037464855.1. Classification (NCBI taxonomy): domain Eukaryota; kingdom Metazoa; phylum Arthropoda; class Insecta; order Coleoptera; family Meloidae; genus Iselma; species Iselma pallidipennis. Next base: position 79,059 of record JAZBHA010000225.1, on the reverse strand, counting down.
AAAATGAGCTGAAAACTGAAAAGTACCCTGATTGCAGCCTTGCGGTCGTTTATGTTTTCTGTAAAGTATAATCTACCTATTTTGACTCGACTGCTTTGATTAAAGCAATATAACAACTACAACCATATTGTGATGAGACCAAGATTAGCATCTGTTTACGAGAAAATGTAATTCCCGCTTTTGTACTTGCTGTTCAGATGTCCCTTGGCAGCTACTAATTCTTGTTGCATCACTTGATTGTTATAATGGTTTTATTGTTTTAGTCAAAGGGGCCAAGTCAAAACAACTAGACTATACAAAAATTTGAAATAGTTTGTATATTAGATTTTTCAGACGGCTCCATTCTCACAAATTCTCTTAGCCATTTAGTCTGTCTTTTGTATATCATCTTGGCCGATCGTGAATTATCTATATGGGCTCCAGATGTTCTCTCCATTTTTGATAACGTTCTTCCATCTTTGACTTAATAGAAATCACTTTATTATAATGATATTTTGTAAATTTTCTTTAAAAACTTTACTATTTATTAATTTATTGTTAATAAATGTGTTGCATTTTAGAGGAAAGTTCATTGTATTACGTTGATAATTTAATTATTATACATGTGATAAAATGTTTATTGTTACTAGAACAACAGTAACATAGAATTTCGTTTATAATATTTCAATAGGTTTTTTGGCACTTGTATAGTTTTCAATGCAACTGACTTAAAAGTCATAAATAATTCAAACAAAAACTGCATATAGTTATAACACCCCACAACCCAGTTGGTGGTGGTTATAGGGACGAAAATGCAATAAACTTAAAATGGCAATAAGCCAAACTGTACCTGGCAACAGATTTCTCTAATTTGTTTACTACAAATCTATTGTTGTTTTATTTATGATTCTTTTCTAGAGAAGAAGGAATTTTTTTCCCAGTGACCATCTTGGATAAGAGAAAAACTATTATCCTTTCTATTTAGATATTTTAGATAGAAAAATCAGTAAATGGCGTTTTCATGTTTTACATTAAATAGATTTTTCGTTTAATTTTAATTAAATTATTAATGGAATTCAATTTCCAATATTGTGTTTGGTGTTAAAATTAACTAATCTATAGAACGAATGACAATAATGACTCGTATTTATAAATTATTGTAAATGCCTGTAAATGAAATTGAATGTGTCCCTTGGGTAACATATTTTCCAAAGTAGAAACTGTGCTTCTTTAAATTCTACACATTAATTTGCTGCTCTATTTATTCAGAACTTCCCAACAGCATATCAACAACATGGTAAATAAGATTTTATACATTATTTGAAAAGGAAAGTTGCAAAAAAAATAAAATCAAATTCTTAGCTTTTAATAAAAATCTATAATAGAATTAGTATTTTTAGCAATATTTGTTGATTGATTTGATAAATCTGAAAGTAAATCTAGTGAGAATATTAAATATTTGCATTACGTCAAGCACTTTAGTTCAATTGTGCAATTTTTTTTTCGTCTTTAATAAAAACTCCCATTTCTCTTTCTCTGTTATCATTTGAAATAAAGCAACTTCCTGTGGGAGATGTATGTATATACGTTTTTTTTTTGTTGTATTCTCAAGATTTCGATTTTCTTCAGGATTTACATTTTTTAAGTATCATGCAACGGTCTCATGAAATTTTCATGATATGATATTTAAAATGAAAAATTCTCCACAACACTGAAATATTCTACATCATCTTTAATGATAATTGTACTTTTCGTATACCATACTAGATTGAATTAAACCAAAAATGGACGTATTTTTTTCTCTGCAATTTACATTTTATTTATCGCACGTGTCTTAAAAACACACCTCTTCTAGTAGACAAAAAACAACTATCAAATTAAAATAATGTTTTGTTTTTCATTCAATTAAAGGTGTTATTTTGATGGAAATAACAATTAGAAAATGAACTACCGTTCAAATTTTCCTGTTGTACTAAAATGCATTTAGGTATATACAGATTTTAGTTTACTGGTCTTGTTTATTTTTAATTTGAAACGGGGAGTCAGCAGTCAAATTATAAATAAAACCGAAAATGACAAGAATAGTTTAGATTTGGAAACTAGCAACAGGAGTTTGGGGGGTGATGTTCTCCAACTTTTTTTTTCTCCTGCAGCTTCATCGCACTCTTCCAACTCGTTAAAATATAACAATATTCATAATAATATTAAGCCAACAAGCGTAAGATATTCAGGAACAGGGGACTATTTTTAAATAAAATAATTTTACGTTAAAATAATTTGTTTATACCTATGTACATATAAAAATAAAACTGATCTTTCGCGCGTAGCTTTCACCAATTAATTAATTTGATCACTAAAGTATATTTACATTAATATTTTAGATTAAAAAAACTATAAATTATTGCACAAAACGTGACGATTATTTGTCGGAACGTTCGATAAGAGACCTGCAGCAGAGGAAAATGGTGCAATGTTTTACCGCAAAAATGAAAACCCTCATCTCATATTTCTTCTTTTTTCTATCTAGAATCGATTAGATATTGAACAAATAAAAATATTTTAATAATGATTTAAAATGGCCCCTGTTTGGCGTTTTTTTTTTCAGTTTTATTTTATAGTTTTTTTTTTGTATTGACAAATTACTAGGTTTGTTGAATTTTCGGGTCAATATGTCAATAGTAATCTACAATGTTTTGATTGTAAGCGGGTTTCTATTGTTGTACAACTTCTCCAGAGAATTTGTAGGCTTTAATTCAGATTTATCGTTTCGGTGCTGGGTTAGATTTTTGTTTTGACTCTTATCTCCTGATGTGAGTCTCGTAGCCGATTGAAATTTATGTAGACATCCGTATAGTCTGACATAGGCCTAACGTTTCCTTCGATAACAGCTTGGTTAAATAAAAAAAAAAATTCTAAATTATCCCTTATTATAAAAAAGAAATATAAAAAAATTCAACTTGTATTGATTTTAGAACTTAACGAAGCTGTTTTTAAAGTTTGCTAAACTTTATCAGTAACTTTACTATACCTAGGAATGAGGGATAGATTATCCAGTTAAGTGATTCAAATCAAACAGGTGACTAGGTAGTCCGTTTTATATTTTAGGAATTTAGTAGGGGAATTACAATTTGATGCACGTTAGGAATGGTGAGTGTTGTTATTTCCGGTTTTTGCATGTCACGGGTTGTTCACGCATCTAGATAGATTCTAAAAATTACACATCCACGGTCATTAGGATATTAGATGAAATACAATAAAAGGTTGAGATGTGTATGAACTACCAGTGGTCGACCTTCGGAATTCCATCCATGCTCTAATAATAATAATAATAATAATAAAAGAGCCTCTTCCCTGTCTTAACACAAAATGTAAATAATATACGGTCGGCCCTCCTAAAGAGAATGGAACTAGTGGTTTTATATACACACACACACATAGGTATATACCATCCTCCATTTGATATATTTATAGAAATTTAAGATTATTCAAACACAGACCTCTTCAATAACACAACTATTAATACAAACTGTATCTTAATTTAAATAAGAATGCATCTTCTAGTTGATGGAGTTTGGTGGTTAGGGAAATATAGCCATCAGATACGTCACTGTCTATACTATATCTGTAAGACAGTTTCATAACTCATGTTGTAAAATAAGTTTTATAGGTTTACGGGTCGTTTCCATACAAAAATATATTGTCCCAATAGTTTGATCGACGTTTGATCAAAAAACGAAAAAAAAACGAACAGGAGAAAAAAGCAACGGAAAGTAGGCGGAGGGCGAAATATCGGAAGATTCTTTCAATATTTTTTCTTGAATATATACATACATATGTA
>JAZBHA010000225.1:47655-65430 GCA_037464855.1 Iselma pallidipennis | reverse complement strand
GTGAATATATTTGAGTTTATTTCTATTTTTTTTTTCGGTAAAATTGCTCCGCAAATCTGAAATGAGAACTGAAAACCACCATGTAACATTCTGCTACAAATTATATCCAATTGTTTCGATACAGTAATTTGTCAAATTTGTTCTACAGTTTGCACATACAGTCGGATAATTGTAACGATATCGCTGATATTTTATCTCAACAATAATTTCATTTATTGTTAGTGTTATTGTCAATAAAAATTTTTTTATTTTTACAAAATTGAAAAAGTTGTTACGATAAAAATATTAGCTTTTCACTTAAAAAGTGTGATTAATTTTACTGACAATGATTTACGATTTTAATAAAACAAACCAAATTTGTGTTAATTGAATTGCATGATGATTTTCATAAAACTTACTGTTGAATTTGATAATAGCTTATAGGTAAGTTTTGTGTGAAATGTTAATTGTGTAAGATTAGTTAAGCGTTTTAGTATAATTTGTGCTGTAAAATATATACCACGAAATTGGATGTTCCCCTGGGGGGCTTAACCCAGTTCAAGTTGGATCCTCAAGGACTGGCACCCCTCTGATCACAAACTAAAGCCTCATTAAGAATTTCACCATATTCTAGTAATATTCGTTAAAAGTAAAATTGAAATTATATCTATATTAGAATAAATACATTTTAGTAATGTATTTACTAGAAGAAAAATGACAATGTTTTTGTGATCGGTTTGGATACGACGAGTTTCATTAGACATCTAAGTCCATAACCTTTCATAGTCGTAAAAGAGATTGCTCGTCCACGATTTCAAATATAACAAACAGAAAAAGGATGAACTAGCAGAAGATGAGGGGGCAGTACAAAAAAAGAAACATCACGACCAAAACGATATCATCTCTCATTGAGAAACTGCAACGGAATTGAGAGAATCTGTAAAAGTATTGGAAACTTTCCGAGTACGCTTTTAAAACCAATCGTAATGTTTGAATTAAGCCTTAAAACCATTAGAATAAACCAACCATTATGATATATCTTGTAATTTTCAGATTCTTAAAATCTCTAATCAGAACGTGTAACGCATTGTTTATGAACTATCTAATTGTTGAGATATTTTTATAATCGTCTAACTATCCTAGATAACGAAAGAATGTTATAGTATGTTTCGTTGTGGTGGTCATATGTCTGTATTTTCTTAGTATCGATTCACATTGAAGTTTCCTCGGAATTGAATTATTTCAAGGGGGCGAAAATTTCGTCTATGTACTTGACTGTGAGATTTCCCAAGAGCCAAACTACTGATATTGGTAATATTATTTAAAGCGCCAACCTCGTAAACTGTAAATTCATTATACGAGGCCTTTAAAACTTTTTCAGATATTGTACGACAAAATAAAATAAAAAAAATAAAAACACAAAAAGCCGACCAAAATAAAAATATGTCTAGAAACTAATTCATTATATTTTGTTTATGTATTGTATATACCTGATACAAGGTAAATGTTGGAAATATTTCGAATTAATTCTATATTGATTTGTCATTATCAAGGTTGACATGTGTAGCCGCTAATCGTTTAGATTTTTAGTGCGAAAATGCAATGGAAGAATTCGATTATTAATTAGCAATTCAACACAGTTATTAAAAACTAATCATTTCGGTTTAAGTACTAATCGATCAGATAATACATTTACGAATCGTCGTTTGGCTTAATGAAAAATTTACTGTTTATCAGTGAAGGAAAAATTGGTTTGTTAAATGTGGCCACAAAATCAGGTTGAAAAAATCATACAAGCCGCAAATGACAGACAACAACAGCAAGATGGAATAATAACAACCCACATAAAAAACAACAACAAAAAAAAGAAATGGTGTTGATTTTTAACGAGTCAGATTTGATTAATACCTATCGTTGATTGATCCTAAAAATAAATTTTAAAAGTTTTTTTTTTTGATTTAGAATAGTGAAAGTGAAAGTCGAACGAACGAATAGCTAAGGTCGAGGGTGCAGCTCTGTAAATTCTTGAGAACATTACGGGTACAACTTGAATTCCAAATTGATTTCATTTAAACATACATGTGTTTTGGGGGGTGTTTTCCACATTTGCCGAAATACTAATTCTGTCAATGTGTACCGCCCGCTAGGACTGTGTTCATGATTTGCTTCAAGTTTTCTGCGTGTATGTTTTACATGCATGCAGATTTCGTTGGGATGTTGGGATTTTCCGGCTGTAAATTTGTCGAGAACGTTTGGCGACCACCACCACCACCACCATTCCAATTCCGTAAAACAGCGACTGTTTGAAGATTGTATACGTTGTGAATTTTGTATAAATTCCCGTGTATTTATGGCAGTTTGAATGTAATTTCGTTGACATAATCCCCAACTGGATGGCTGGAAGCCAGGCCTTCCGGAATGACAAAAGCAAAGTTTCCAAAGTGGGTGAAGATTAAAAAAAAAAGAGTAAACGGATGAGACAATTTTAAAAGTTAAAGCTATTAACGACTTGGCATTATGTCAAAAACTAATACAATCAGGTATCTAGCTGCATTTAATTATTTTTGAAAAAACTACAACTATTACTTGAGTTCGAAAGGGGGGAAAATGATAATAAAAAGAACTGCTACAATTTACGTGGAAATCGTTTCTATTTTTTACACCCTAAAATAGATGACCCTACAGGAATTCAGGGTTTGACTCTTTTACCCTCGCATGTTCGAATCCATGACCATTACACCCCCCGAAACAACATATTTCCAAACGCTACACACACTAAACAAAAAAAAACAGTGCCAACATACATACATATCAGATATTTCAACAATAAACATCAAATCAATTCCTTGATAAGTTAATTGAAACAGATTTCTGTATAATTATAGACTTGAAGCTAGTATATCGTACATATTTAGTTACAATACAATGTCAAATTACTATCTCTATGTTTTTGTTTGCGGTTAATTGAGAAACTGTTGTCATATACCTTTACATACATATATCAATTATATAATACATAAATTGTTATAAATTTGTATATCTGGTTGCCTATAATTTAAATAAAAAAGAACTTTTATCCAACTATTGATAAACCTGTTAAAATTATTGTTAATGATCGACGAATTGGCGATGGGTAAAAATCGACATCCGTACTGTATTTTGGGGGTTGAATAATGGTTTGTTGTGCCGAGTTCCAGCGTATTTCCTCCGGGAAACCAATTTGCAGTAAGTAATAGTTTATGTCTGCAGTTGGATTTAATAATCTAAAGGTTATTTATGTTGTTAAACTAAATTAGCGGTCATATTGAAATTAAAATGAAGAACATTTCAAACGTGGCAAAAGCAATGAGCAAACTACTTCTATTCTTACTGCAACAACATACTACAACTACTACTACTACTACTACCACTACTAGTAACATTCTATAATAGTGTATAAGTTGTGGAAACAGGATAACGAGTTCATTTGGGAAACAGTTTGAAAGTTTACAATGTAGTTTGTTACTCACTTGGCATAAACAAGCGAGTTTTGGACATTATTTCAAACATCTTTTTAAAAATTTATAGTGGCATGTATGTACGAAGAATACATAAACAATATATATGAACAATATATAAATTTGATAAGTTTCCTGATAGTGTACACCCACACACATTTAGAACACTAAACTCTCTAAAAAAGATTCAAATATATTCGTTTTGTCTTTTTTACGTTCTCTTCTTTTTTTTTTATTACCGGAAGGATCGGATAGTATTGTTGTAATTCTGTTAAATTTAAATGTTTTATTATGTCATTAAAGAATAAATTGTCTCTAATTGGATCGTTTCGTTTATTTTAAAACTTAAAATCGATGTAATGCTATTATAATCGTGTATTATACTAAATTTAACAAATTAGCTTAGGGCTGTTTTGGAATTTTAGCGAAATTCGAGATGAATGGGATAATTACAGGATTTGATATTATAATTTATTTTAATAGGCAACAGATGTGCTGCATTCATTCTCTAATGTTCAATGAACTACCCGACATTTGTATAAACGACTAAAGTTTTTTTTTAAAACAAACAAACTCTTGCGGCATCCATTTACGTTAAAAATCTTAAAGAAATTGTGCAACATCCTTGTCATATTTAATTTAGAGCACAGTAAACGTTCCACAATAAAAGTCATTTATCTTATTGCATTATGTGCTATATAATTCCTTATGGATTATGTAGCTAATCGAAATTTAATCACATTAAATTCTTTTTCGTTTATATTTTCTGGCTTGATAAATGTATTGCCAATTTCTACGATATTTTTGTAAAAATTCCTATCACGTTTAATTTACCAGCTATTTTATATTGTTCCACAGACAATTTTTACAACAAACATAATGTTATGTTTTATATATACTTCACCCTTAATTCTTTCTTCTATCTAGTTGTTTCCCCTTTAGTTAGAATGTGTTTTGTGTATATTAAAGTTGTAATTCTAAATTTTCACGAAATTCGAAAGTTCATTGTATATGAGAAGGAAATTATGCTTTCTAACTGCAAAAGAAGTTGGAAACATTTCGAGGGATCTTGGCAATCAGCATCGTAAAAGCAAACATGCGAAAACGAAGTGTAAATCGAGGAACAAACAGGCCGCAAAAATTTCCACCGGGTTGTTAAAATAAAACCGCAAAAAACACGCAACAAAAAAAGGAGAAAAATATCTTCCTTCATTACTTGATACTGTCGAATCTTTTTTTTTTGGTGGGGAAATAAGTAATCTTTATCTTAACTACTTGAATATTATTACTTTATAACTACTTGTTTATAGTTGTCACTTTCTTTTGTCTATAATTTTGACGTTGAAAGATTTGTTCTTCCCTAAGTTTACTTCCTCATCAGATTTTATTTTCTGGCGACTTTGACAGGAAAAGGATTTACTTGTGGCAGTAATAGGTGGAGGAGGCGGCGGCGGTGGAAGATCTTGAGAGAAAAAAGGCCAATCACCACCAACGCATGTCAGACTATGATTTATTGGTTGTATTATATGAATTTTAAAGCCCTCTTGAATAGAGTCAATTTTTTTTAATACATATTCGGTTTTTTCTTCTTGTCCCCATCTTGTTGAATTAATTGAAGGATGACATATAAACGAACAATTTTGCTGAAAAGCACCAGTAAATTGTTGGATAATTCAGGTAGAACGGGCCCGCTTCGTTGAGCTTTGTAACCGGTGCTTGGTTGTGGTATAATTAAGGGCAAATCCTTTAATTGAATGCCGAATTAATTCCTTTGTAATTCAAGAACCAATTCATTGTTGCTTAAGAGAAAAGATCGAAATTAACAGATATATGGTAAAAATAATCTCGTTCAGTGGTTGGTTCAAAAAATTAAAAACTTTGATTTAATCAAATATCTCCATCTGTCTAGAATCAGTTTAAAAACTACCCTTGATTATGGTCACAATTGTTACGAACAACTCGTCGTTACAAATGGTCCAATTGAATTTTTGAAGGTGACAGTATATCAAAGTCGTTCTTTTTACCTTTTATGCATATTGCTGTATTTTTCTTCAACAAAAAGGACGAAGAGAGTGAGAAAAGAAGGGTGCGCTGTTGTAATTCTAAAAAAGTAATGTAAATGACAACATTTTTGCACGTATACAGGAGTTCTTTGACAAAATATCTTGGTTGAAATTTAGCATTTTTAATCACATTTATTCTCTTCTCCACTTCTTCCTTCTCATTACATCACAACCACGCAATACAACATTAAAACGGAACCCGCCCCGGGTCGTCCGCTTATCCTTATTCAACACAAACAGAAAAAGATACTCATCCGTTAAGATGATATTCTCAACAATGCCGATTTGTATGGAAATATTTACACATACATAGGTACCAATCATAATTGTCGTTCATTTTATTTCAACTTCATAATCAATCAAACAATGAAAACATCCAAAATGAGTATCGATTGTAGATAAACAGTAAAGAATTTATAGTGAATTTAATAATTGAGTACTATCATCAGTTTTCTTTTGTTTTTGTTATTTGTTAAATGTTCTTTTCTTTTGTTGTTAGAACTTGAAGTTTGTTGTATTTTATTGAGGGCGACATTTACTGGGTGGTGTTCAAGAGGTCTTAATAAACAAGTCGTGGCCAATGAGAGAATCTAATATGTGAAACGAGCCTGATAATAAATGGAGCGCTGTTAATTTAATAAACTGTGTATGTACTGGGCGGTGACAGGTTTAACCGATGTGTGAACATTTCTGGATGACACTGCAATTTCCCGTTGATCGTCAGTTTCACTACAACGAAGTTGTTGAGAAGGAAAATCTTTTTTTCGTATGTGTGTTGTTGGAAACGATTCAGAATGAGCTTATTGCGGCTTTAGCTAGTCGAGAATTCGATTAGAATTTCAATAATAAAGTTTCTTTTTTTTTGACCTGTTAATATTCAATAATACACGACTTTCTCAACTAGGTGACAGAACAGAAGAGCACACTAGCTCTTAGAGCAATGATTATGACGCTAAAGGGATAGGCAGTTTATGTAGATTCAAAGGTCCCCAGGGTAAGGTCAGCTCAAACACCACAGGGCTCTGCAGTGCCGACAAACCTCTATGTATCTACCAGTCCTATCATCGTCTATCTAATCTTGTTTGGTCTAATATAAAGTCCAATATCAAACACCCAGGGATTTATTCCATAACAGCTATCATCAACACCAATTTACAAAATAAATTTAATCAGAAAGAAAAATAACAAGAATTTTCAATTAACACTCTAATCTAGATCAGAAATATAAATCCTTTATAAAAATTCGTGACTTGAGCTACTTCGAATATTAGCATCATCATCACAATCATCATCATCATCATTTTCGTACTCGTAAATAATTTTGTTTTATTTCCTTCTTATTGGAATTTCCTGGTTGTTTCGCAAGCGTAATATACAGTTCAGTTTGATATCGTTTTTCTCTAATTGGGTACATTCTGGTCCAATTAGCCAGTCCTGTTAACTCTAATCCACCCAAATTTACATTATTTATACAGTTGTCGACAATGTTTAATCACAAAGCTAAAGTTGACTACAGTTTGTTGTTGTTGTTGTTGTTTCTTCATTAATAACAAACTAAATAGGTTTTTCTCATTTCACAAGAAAAAATTCGGAAAATTTTCAGAATACTCGTTGTAAAAATTTAATTTTCCGTATAATTTGATGTTTATGTGAACATTTCCAGTTCAATCGTTATGTTGGGTTGTTTCTGTTGACCATCAACTAGTTTTGCAGGATCTATTGGTTCTACATTACCTCGCACTTGCAAGAAGCGTGACAAGCTTACAACCGATAACAAAGGTCGGCTTAACGCTGTCGACCGGTAAATTACATCAAAACCGAAAAGAACTAAACTAGTTGAATAAAAATAAAGAGAAACTGTTGAGGGATATTTTTGGTTTTGGAACATGATATAAATTTTGTATAAACTATATAGGAAAAGACGGAGAACAAGAATAAATTTGATATTTGGTTGTAGCATCACCTCTGGGATGTGGTCGGTTTTTTGTAAATTTATTCCATAAAGTGGTCGACGACTGTTGTAATATTAAGATTTTTGTTATATATTTTGATTTTTACTTTAATATCAATACTTGAATTATACAGAAAATTCTGTTGAGAGGGCAATTTTTAGTAAATTCGAAACCGTAATTGTTTCCAGTTTTCCAGATGTCAATAACAGGGAGTAGCATGTATTTTTTTAAAGGAAACGACTACTTACAATTTATTTTTTATTTTATTTAAATGGAAGTTGACAATTCATATTGCGGAAATTGTTGGAGGGCTTTAATAATAGCCTTGTGGCAGTGAAATCACACAAGGCATAAAGAAAGTGTTTAAATATACCAAACGCCTCCGTGAGAGTCGTTAGCTAATGGCTGCTTAATATTTAATGAAGTCAGGAGTGCGTCGTGAAGTTCTAAATGAATAAAACATTGTTGCTTAACGTTATATTTGACAACAGTAAACCGTATTTGGCTAAAATACTAAAATAAGAGATTGTCACCTTAGAAACTTAATAAGTGTCTTAGGAATACTTTTCGATAATTTAGTTTTACTAGATGGTTGTACAAATCATCTAGATATTCTAGATGATTGCTAACAAGACATGAACTTGGCAGATTGTCGGTTTTCTGATGCACATCCTTGTCGTGCCATCAAATCAAAATATACATAAGACCAATGAGATTTTCGTTCTTACAAACACCAAAAATAGTATTGAAGGGACTTATATTTATTGATTTTTATTTAAATTGACTATATAATAATTATATAAAATGTATATGATATATTACTGAAACATCGACACTTGTAATACCTGTCTATTGAAAGTGATAAGTCCTTTTAAGGGTGATTTTATAATTGTAACAATGACACTTGACGATTTGTCATCTTCAAAAATAAGCCCCTAAAGTAAACAACGTAATTTATTAACAATATATCATTTGTCTCTGTCAAATAAAGGCGTTCTACTTCAAATGAAAACACAATTATGAACGTTAAAATTGCCATCTTAAGTCTAATTTCAGAGTCTCTGTTTAAAAAAAAAATAAAAAAATTAAGAATACTGATAAGTTCGAGAAACTTTCAACAAGTGGTGTGTACCTAATTGACAACAACAATGATTAAGATTTCTTTTCCTCGTGTTTTTTTTTTTCAAGAAACAAGTTTCAGGTGAATCGTCCTAATTTGGTAAACAATAGTGCAGAATTTGTGTGCAGAATAGAAACTTTCTGTTAGAGATGTTTTTGGAATAAATTTTGAAGAGTTTAAACTTTCTTTTCATCAACAGTAAATATGGCTTATAGTCAGAAATTTACAGCTAAGAGTTTCTGAATTTAATTACGCAAATATGAATATTATCATGATAAGTTAAGAAAATGAATAGATAATGAATATTCTCTGAATTGGATATGTCAAATTAGATGTTATCAACAAGACTGTGTTTAAATTTTGATAAATTATTAAAGACTTAATAAACATGTGACCAGATAAATATACGACTTAATCTGCATTCATTTCGGCTTATGTTCTAAAAGTTTCAACCCTCTTAGAGTTCTTCATCATGATAGTATAGTCTGATCGATTTCCTTCTATCTGATTTATTGTTGCTGAAATAGGAGAAAATTGAATTTTTCAACTATTTAAGGGATCTGTGGAGTATTTTATTTTGTATCACGTGTTGAGTTTAGGGAGTTGTGTCGGCCCTCGTTTTACGTTAATTGAGCTGCGTTGATAAATGCCGTCGTTCAAGGAATGGTAACTCATCCAAATGATTCTGGTGTGCGTCTTTTCCTAATTATTTTTCCCCTTTTATTAAAACACAAAGAAAGCACTAAAATATTTTTAATTTTGACCGAAATAATAGTCAATTAATGTCACATAGATTCTTTAGATTATATAAAATAAATTGTAATAAAATAGTGAATCTCGAAGAGTTGGTAACGTAAACCAATTTCCGTGCAATGTGAGGAGACTGGATTGAAAGCAGGAAACGTAGTCAGGGACACGCAGGGACGCATTCGCCTGATTATCGACCGACAGTGGCGAGTGGCGATGTTCTCTATCCGTTTCCAAGAGAAGGCATCAAGAGTTGACGGTGGATGGTCGTCGTCTTTTTCAGAAACAGTCTATACATTTGTCGACACAACCAAATTTAAAAACATCAACAGTCAACCCTTCAAGATATCAGATTATCAAGAAACTTTGAACGAAGGAAAAATATTATTAAAGATAGCCAGGGGTCGTAGCTAAATTTTTGATTAAATCTCCCTCTTTATTTTACTAAACATTCAAATTTTTTGTAATTAAGATATATCCTTTTTATCAAGAAAATTTAAAAATATATCTCCAAGAAAGTTCGTCGACGTCTAAAAGAAATTTCAATGTAATCTCTTGTTGAACAATAGAGGAACTCAACAGGACCTCAGATCCTTCGGAAGACATTCTTTTGATTAAAAACAGAACTTTTTGCTTTATGTATTCGTTAAAAGTAGCATAGATCCTATTTAATTATTTCTGTATTCAAATTTTCACTGCTCATTTTCATTGATATCAATTTTGTAGTATATTTAAAAAGAAAACTACAGAAGTTGCATTATTTTCAATGAACTTATTCAAACCGGCTAATTAAAGACTAATATTCTTTCTCCTTTTGATGGAGACACATCGTTTGTCATATTGTAAATTTTCTTTTGATAAAAAATATTGACTGTTCTTGCTTCGTGTAAATTTGTGGAAAATACAAATTGTATCGGAGTTAATCAATAGCGAACGAATTTCACAGACGGACTTGATATTGATATGCAAATGTACCAGTATTGGAATGAACTTAGCCATGAAGCGATTCATCTATGTTTTATTTGGTCCAATAGGTTTTTTCTCCTATTTCTGTGTTTTCTGTATTTTACTTTTGTAAATCGATGTTCACTTCGACGACAACACATCAGCTGCAATGTTCAACAAATTTATGACAGTAAGTTAATTTATATTGCTGCAAAAATTTTAAGAAGCCAAATGTTTTTTATATAAACAATTTGATAAAAACATAAAGAAAAGCTAGAGGGGTAATTTAGGAGCAAAAAAAAAGCAAAACTCGTCAAATTTTATTTGATGAATTTTATGTGAGTTGGGTGCAGTCATTCTGGCATTTGTGCGCGTTTATGGGCCCATTATTTTTCTAAAATACCCTTATAACGCACCCTAATTAAATTAAATAACGTCAAGAATTAAATACAACGTTTTGAGTAAATTGCATCAAAAATTCATTGTTTTATCAATCTAATCTGTTTGAAGAACAGAAGAAAAAAAAACACAATTTTTCAATAGTAATTCTATTCGAATATGCAAAAGATAAATATTTCCTTTTGGTTTTTTTTACCGTCCCGTCTACTCTGTTTTAGAAATACAAGAAGAAAATCTTATCTGCAAACTTAAAGCCTCCAATTATACTTAAAATGCACATTCTATCCAATTTGCATCTAAAGAAAATCCTGGCGTGCACCTCGGAAAATCATGTCGAAATTTGCATTTTATTTAAGCTGGAATAAAGTATTGAATTTTGATTTAATTCGTTACAAATTATCGACCAGGAGGAAGAGGAAAGAAGAAAAAACCGGAATCACTTAATCTGTGTTGAAAAATTGTTGAAATTAATGAAGAAAAAAAACACCAAATTGAGTTTGTATATGTATAAAGACGAGATGAAAAAATACTATTAGGGAAACCCCCCAGGAGCGCATTATAAGAGAGGGAGGTAACTAAAAACAGAACAAAAGACACATGGCTGAAGGGTGATGTGAATGATGACAAAAGCTGTTAATAGAGCACTGTCACCTACACATACAGGGCGGGCATGAAGTTGACTTTGGAGGTGGGATTTTCGATTCCCTGTTGTCACTTCCATGTACGCTATTTTTTTTTTTAATATACGTCAAGTTTATTGTTCAAATTGAAAGCTGATAAAATTACAAATTTTTATCTCAAGTAAGTGCTTTTGTTGAAAACCATGAATGAAATTCACAAATACCCAACTTTTGTTGCATAAATTTTTTTTTTCACAATATTTGTAGATATGTTTGCTATTTATTTTTATAAACACCTATCTGTCATTTCTTTTGATCGTGCAATCCTCCAGACCACACTTTTATTTGGATATACCAGTATATGTTCTCTGGAAATTCAATCTTTTGGCGCAGATTTGGGGCTTACGGAATCGTTCATTTTCAATTATGAAAAATTCCTAAATGGAATAACATTTGCTGAGAGTAACATTATATCAAAAGATTAAGGACAGTCGTCCATGAAATTAGACGTGACGCGGATACTATCCTACAGCTATACAACTATATAGCTTTATTGTTTCATATTCTTGGATGTCATCACATATATAAGCTACTTTATAATAGAATTTGAAATTGTGACTTGAGTAAGTTCGAAACTATTCTACAGATGTTGTAAAATATTTGTGCCATTTCGCGAAACAGTTACATATGAACATAATAGATATTTTAATGATTTTTTTCTAATTGAAATTACCCCATCTCAGATATATCAGTTATAGATATGTATGTATGTCAAAGGGAACAAAACGGGTCCGGAACTAATCGTACTAATCGTGCTAATCGTGTATTTTCAACCCCTTCATCGTTCTGTCTTCAATTACTGTTTCACAATCCTCTTACAGAATTCCAACTTTTTGCCTCTAACTCTTCATTAACCGTTTTATGTAAATCGATGTCAAATGTTGTGTTTTGTATATTGATGTTGAATAGCCTCGATAATATTCCATTTTAATATTATCTAGATTTGCTCAAAGTAATTTTTATCTTATAATTACCATTCTAAGTGGTCGTAGAATTAAATAGGAATGAGCAATAAATTGTAGACATAATGCAACTATTATGTCACCATTGAACAGAAATATACCTTTTAGGTGAATATGATGTTGTAGAGGGTGAATCGAACAGAGATATTGTCCTCTGGTGATGTATAAAGTCCAATATTCGGTAGCATCAACCCTATGTTTGTCGGAGTGGTCATAAAACATTTCCAGGATCAAGATTAAAAAAATGACCTTACCAAAGATGTCAAAAACAGTTTATGCTATAAGACAGTGAAATTTACATATCTTGAAATTATCACTACATATATAAAAAAATGGAATTTTAGGTGTTTTGTAAATTAAGAATCAAAATCTTGTCGTACGTATCGTTGAAAACAAATCGCCAGTTTCTTAAAATTAACATCCATCAATTTTTGTTTAAAAAACTAATAAAATCCATAAACATTTTGCGTTTTTAAATTTTTCGTTTGTTGTTGTTTATTATTATGGTTGTTTTGACTTTAAAGGTAAACTCACTGGTATCCTGAAATGACTATGTGTTGTTTTCTTGTGAAGTCATTGAGGGTGTAGAAACTTAAATGTAAGAACGGGAGCTTTTATCGTAAAAAACTTAGGGGAGTGCAAGACAGGCATGGCAGTTTGGCACAAGTAAAAGTTGTCTATCGTCTGGTATAACCCAACTATATGTAGTATAGGAGACGGTCGTCATGACTACCCGAAGATCAGACAATATTTAAATCCCTATTATTTAGCAAATTGTTGTTTGGTTTATTTCACACACAATTGAGAATCTTTATATATTTGATATGGCTATCACGTGTTTATGTGTTAAATTCTACGACATAAAACAAACAAAATATTTCATCATCAACGTTGATATCACTACTGGAAATAACGTTAAATTCAAATAAATACTACTCTCCCCATCATCTATAAGTATTATTGCGCTGTTATTTGTTTAATATTTATTTTATATATTTATACAAATCAATCTGGATATTAGAAATTTTTATTACAAATTGACATTTACTAAATTAATCTATTAATTATAAGTAAACAAATATTTGTTGTGAAAAATTTTCTAAATATACGAATAGTGTTGAAATGAATATTGTAAATTTCTGCGCGACTTACTTTATCAAATTTAAAATCGTCTAACAACTGATTTACTACGGACTTTCAACTCAAACTCGATAAGTTAGTCTTTACAAATCAATCATTCTATCTGACAGGATTGGGCTCAAGCAAACTTTGCAAATCTATTTAAATCGATAAAATAAACCGTTTTATTCAATACTGTAACTTTAATATAACACAACATACGTGATAAATAAGTTCTAACTGTACATATATATGTATGTATGCAGATTGTATCAAACTTTTTTAATTGAGCCACCGATGGAATTTGTTTGTAAACTAAATAAACGAAAAAAAAAAGTTTCCGTATATACCTACATATACATACATACATACATATATACGAACAAGTTTCTAGTTATTGGTTGACATGAATAAATTTTTATTATTTACTACTGCAAAAAGCCAGACCGAGAAATTGCAATGAATTGCTAGGTATTGTTCCATTCTCATTCATTGTTCCACGCCATTACATCCAAAAAATATCGCCAACATTGTTACCAATGTCATATTCCATCCACCACCATTCTCTAACATTTTATTACTATTATTGTTATTATTAATCCCATAAACGGCAATTTCTAATTGTACTATTTGATTATAATATTGAAGCATGAAATATTACCTGAAATATATACTGTTACAACAAAAATTCACCTTTATTGTCACTTTCTTTAGTAAGAAGTTGGAGGTTTTTATTCAGCGTTGAATTATATATCCCAAATCTGGTAAAATGCAAATTCTGGACGGTCAGCAAAGATACATTTTCAACCCTAGGGACCTATCGTATCCAACTCATTTAGAATAGGTTCAAGTTTAAATATTTAATAATTCCACAAATTCAGGCACTTGTTGAATTTCCGTTTAAATAATCAACAAAAATAACTACCAATAACCTAAATCACTGTTTAATAAGGTAGCAAAATTGGTGGAGGCGCCGGGTGATATTGCTTTCACTCTACCTTTAAATTTAAATAACGATTTTCGTTTAAATTTGGGGAGTAACTTTTCCACAACAATACGAATCTAACTATAAATCTACACTACGTAATGGATAGAAATTGCGAAAAAATTAAACGGATCAATTTCTTAATTTTGTTGATGTCCCTTGGATACTAGTAAACGACTTATTGAATGTTGAGGTTTATTTTAAGATACCAAGAAGTTTTATAGCTTTCTGTAGAACTTAATGGTACTAAATTATGTAAAAGGAAATGGCTTTTACTAGATGGGACTTGAAATAATTTCATCGAATTTCAAAAGAGAAAAAAAATTACAAAAAACGACGACAAATAAAATGTAAAAATATTGTTTGGTTAACGATTCAAGTATAAAGGGAATGCGATAGAACAAAAGAGATATGGGTCCTGTGCAGGCCAATGGTTGTAAGCCCATTTATTAACCACGTCTTACCACTCTACTAAATTTCCGTATCTGCATCGTGCTATACATACACATATTTATTTCTTAAACATGAGGAGGAATTTAGATTGCCCCATTACGCAATCGCCCGTTTTTTTCCTTTGCTACAATGTAATTGCTGTTTTCACGTGAGATCCTCCAAATTTTGTTTTTGTAACGACAACAACAACAAAAAAAAGTAATAACAGTAACGATCGTGGAAAAAACGGAATACCGTATTAAATCTGGACAAAAATCGACAATAATTACTAATGTTGTATTTGACGTAAATTGTTCGATTTAATTTAAGATTTGCAGCAATTTCAGTCCGTTTTTTATTAAAATTTTTTCTTATCGTCCTTTGTTATCTTGAAAATTGTTTAAAAATTCATTGGATCGACGGAATTTGATTCAGCAATTAAACGACAATGATAATAAAAACGAAATTTCGACGAAATTGTGTCTAAATTGAACGGTTCTATTAACGTAATAAAGTCTGAAATAGTTGATTAGACTGCGAATTCTGTTCAAGTTAGTGGAACATTTCCATATTCAACAGTTAATAAAAATCATCAAAACTCCAACTATGTTGAATGTTTATAGCAAAAATGATTGGATGAAGGGATTGATATCATTTACTGTAAATATGTTTAACAATCTGGCTTTGATTAGAACTTCATTTTCATTCTAGACTCTTTTACTGTTAGTTACGTTATAGTGAAATACTGATAAACGCCGAGTTCTCAAAGCAAAATTAATACGCTTCGTTACGGAAAACTATCCTTTCGGGTAACGAAAATCTACAAGTAAATAGACCTTGGATTACAATCAACTGGAAGTAAAAACCATTAATCTAGAGTGGGCTCTATTTTAATAAGTTTTATAAAATTAGGGCAGTACGAAACAATTTTTAAGATGATATCACTTGATTTATTTCGAAAGTTATTCGATATGATTTTTGCCCCTATACAAAAATACATCACAAACAATAAAATTATATAATTAGATAAACAATTGTGAATCTAGGCTACCAATATGCACTCAAACTCGTATCAGGATTAAATTTTAAAAATTGAATAAGCTACTAAATAATTCGCAATTCGTACAGTTTACTAGTCTATAGTCTACTCTAAATAGGTTTATATTGTCTGTTAGATATCACAAAATAGATCAACAATGGCACAAATTAGTTTTAAAGAATGATATAAAACTCTTTATTTTCAAACAGTATTTCAATTTGCATTGTGCAGTTTACATTTACCTCTCACTAACACTGGTGACTCTTGTTTGGAGAGGTGACATATAATTCAGTCAGAAATTAACCAAGAGTTATGCATCACGTGTTAATGCCATATATGTAAATATCATGTCCCAACTGAATAATTATATTTAGATTATCATTAAAACAGTTAACTCGTGAAATTTCAAACTATAGAAATTTTGCTTTCCTACCAGATTTTCTAACGCAAACTTTTTCATTTATGAGTCGTGTTAATATACAGTTAGGCGTGGACGTGTGAAAATTACGTGAACTTCATTAGTTCAGTTACTAGAAACTAGAAACGGTATAGATAGAGGATTACTCACTTAATTCAACTATCCAGTTCTTGCAAGTATACTCACAACTTGATAGTTGTTACTTTGAGATGCACCTTAACATGGAAAATTGAATGCTATATCTACATATTTTATGATAAATTACTTTACAAGACTATCGATTAAATATCCTTACAATCACCTAAATAATGTTGACTTTTTGTTTAAACTTTTAAGAATTTAATTTTTTTGTACTTTTTTTCCATTCTCTTGATACTTTAAGACGACGTAAAGAATTTAGAGTGGTTCAGTGACTTTCAAAGTGTGCAATATTGCAAATCTTTTAGGAAATTCTCCTTATCATTTTCTAGAAAAATCGGAAAACCGAAGAAACGATCCGGAAAAACGAATGTCAATAAGACAACTTTGAAAGAGACAAACAAAGCTCAAGATTACAAGATTGCTTTCAAAATAAAGTACAGTATAAAATGTTTCCATTGCTAATTTATTACACAATGAAAAAAAAGGGGGATAAAACAAGAACTGAAAGAGACGTACCTAAAGTTTATAAAGTTTTCTTTAAATTGTCAACTTATGTAGGTATGTATATTTCAAGAAATTTATTTAAATATAAAAAATTAGATGATACAAGATACGAGCTATCATATTTAAGTCCAAATATCAATTCATCTCCTAACGGTTTCAAATGTGTCTAAGAAACTTTTCTATCTTGAAATTTTCCAGCCGCAAATTTTAATGTCGAAAGAAACATACTTAAAATTCTACGCTTTTTCCAACCGGAGGAGGACGGGTCGTGATTGGAACTCGTCCCGAATTTTACTAAAATCAATGTATTCTACTTAAACCAAGTCTTTGGGATAATTGTTATTTCTCTGTTATAGTAACGGTTGCTATTTTAAGCTTTTCTCGTGGATTATCAAAAGAGATATAAACATAGCAATAGGCACTAATATTATTTCAGGTGATTTTCATCGTTCCAAATTTGTTGTTATTGTTTGTTTTGTGTAATAATATTGTTGAAATAACCGTTCTTGGGTCATTTCTTGTCCTTTCTCTGGTTATGATGGTAGTATGGCATTGAACGATCGTTGGGGGATCGATGTCTTTATTTGCTGTTCTATCGTCTGTCGCTAAGGAAATTGGGCGGACGCGCAACTTCTAACAAATATAATGTATATTTTGAGTACGGTGTTTGTAAAAGTTTCGCGCTCCGAAAAACAGGCCTGGAAAATCCGGTCGTAGTTTCCGTTTCCTGTAATTTTAGGATAACGTTTTACTATGTAAGCTAGACGAAAATCTTTCCTTTCTTGCGAGGGGG
>JAZBHA010000225.1:26596-47639 GCA_037464855.1 Iselma pallidipennis | reverse complement strand
GGGGGGCAACGGGGATAAAACCTTAGGGTAGAATTCTAATTTCACATCCCTAAAATGGTATCATTTGAGCGTAAATAATATTGTCGGGAATCAAGCAAATATTTTTAAATTGGCTATTTGGGGTATGATGATAACATGCATGAATAAAATTGTTATTAAGTGTATTTCACCAAAAGGATTCTACAATATAACAGTTGATAAAAGAGATCGTTCACGGTTCTTTTCACTTTATTTATATTTCTATATTCTAATTGTTGTCAGTTTTATATAAATATATTTTTCTTTGTTACAGGTAAATTGGATGGAAATTTTTATATCGAATATATCATCATGGTCACTTGAAACATGTTGGTGAATAAACAAAATAACAATATACCTATGTATACTAGTTGAACATAAGGATCCCAAATACAATTTGTCTAGTGGAACTAATCCCTAAGGTGGTAACTTATTATGTTAGGATTCCACTAGCTTGCGGAAATTTGATTAGAGAACACATTTCTATATACACCCCCTCAAAACCATCAACATCCTGAATACGCAAAACAATACTATATAGTTAAAATTTCGAATTTATACAAAACATTAACCAAACCATAAATCTTCCTGTTGTTAATAATGATCATGTTAATATCGATACATGCGATAATAGCGGAGAAACAAAGCAATAATATTCAAAACATATTATAGTTGTGTCATCACTATTTTCATCCTCTAATGTTCGTCACTCTATTGTCTTCATATAGTTTTTTAATGTACTAGGCAGCAAAGAAACCAAAGACAGCAACTAATTTTCAAAATGTGGTCGATTATAGATCAAATTATTATGATTGACTAGTTTTGTTTCAATCATTAAAAGACTATCGTAACAAAGGAAACGAGCTAAATTTAAATATAGGCCAATAGTTACATTGTTCTATTTTATTAATAGTACCAGGCAATCTAATCTTGGCTTGATTCTTATAGATACAATATGAGGTAACGATTAAAAGAAAACGGCATTGTCCGGAACAATTTGTAATGTTTGATGGAAACATTTCAGTTATCCTATATTATACAATCGTGTTTTGTTTATCTAAAAATGAATTACCATGATAGAAATAGCTTCTAAAATGTACAACATTCTAGACCTATCCATAATCTAAATATATATGAAAAATGACCTGAGTGTAGTGCGAGCTTTCTTGAAACATGTTCTTCGCCAGTTCAGTTAGTTGTTTATGTTTTCGAGGATTTATGGATTGCGAAAAAGTATTATCTTTAAAGTAAGAATCCAACTTGGATAGTATATTATAGGTTCTTGTAGATTATAGTAGCCTTTCTACTTTCTAGGTAAATCGTGTGATATCTCGTAAACGTTTTATGTTCACTTTAAGAAATGTATTATATAGAAAACTACAATATAGAGACATACATACATCCTTATGTAAAATGAACCATTTTTACGACATCCGCACAATTTCCTTTTAAACGAATCGACTATAGATTTAATCCTGACAGTTTTCCACCTCTATTCAAAAATTCAAAATTGCTTTTAAAATAATTTAACGCAAGTCGATGATATTACGTCGAGAATTATTTTATATGTCAAAAACGTGCCGTATTTAGACCTAATGGATAGGTATACGTAGCTTACTTTTTCTTTGATATTGGTGTCGAAGTATTGTGAACAAATCATTCTGGAGCAATTGTAACACAATCGATATAACATGAAATGACGATCAGACAAATGTAAACGCTATATTGGAGAAGATGTTTGAAGGTAACGAAATAATAGACAATGAAAGGCTTCAAGGAACATTTAAATGTCAAATATTTTCTAAGTCAGAGTATGTATATTCGAAAGGAAACTTACAGAACAATAGAAATTGAATCGCGAACTATCATGATTTAAACTTTATGAATTTTAACATCGATTTATTTCAATACGATTATAGAGAGAATTATAGAGATCATTCTTCAATTTTGATTTAATTTTAGATGTTAAAATGACATCTAATTTATAGCGATTGGAAACATTATCAAAACTCATAATAATATTATCAGATTTTTTGTGCCAGAATCGACAGACTGCCGTTATTGTTGTACATACAAACCCTTAGCCGCGGCGCCAGACTGACCAAATTAAAAATGTTATTGCATTTTTGTCACAATATAGCTATAAATAAGTAATTTTGCGGCAATGAGAATTTACACGTTTCTATGCAAATATGTAGGTCAAACTTTCAATCACTGGGATATTCTTAAATATATTGAATAATAAGTTGAATAATAAGTTTTAAAATTTTATTTGTATCTATGCGACCGGTTTCGCTGTATTTTCAGCTTCTTCAGGCATACTGAAAACTTCTACACAGTATTAAAAATGTGTAAAGGATCATAAAAAAGAAATTAGTCAAGGATGGGGTAGATAACTACACAGCACTGAAACCAAATACAGCAATTCAAATCATACAGTCTGATTTTAAAACTATGTGGTCGTGAAGAGCACGAGAGCAAAAATGCCATATCGATGATGCGCGTGGTAAAGCACGACGATTCGTCTCGTGCTTTCGTGCTCTTCAAGACCACACTGTTTGATCGTTCAGCCTGCATATGAAGCACAAGTAAACACAAGCAAAATTACTAAAAATTCGGTGATCTGTATGTGACAGGAACAAAACAAAATCACATAAAAAATCGATATGTGAATCATCCTCCACGGTCAGATATTCTTAAACGTAAACTCCCCAACAATTCAATAGTTTCTCTCTTTTTCGCTTACTGGCATCGATAAATAGAAATAAATCACAGATTTAAAACTTGGAAATAGCTTAGGGTTTAAAGTTGTAAAGATAGAGGGGTCGTGGTGGTGGTGAAAATCCGATCGAAATTCGTCGACGGAATAATTAACTTAAACGGGTATTTTCCTTTTAAAATTGTGCAATCAAGTATAACGACATGCTATATTAAATCGAACATTATAAGTTCAAAATGAGAAATAAGAGGAATTAATAATTCAATATCACTAATGTATCGTTGTTACTTAATTAGATTTTCGGAATTTTTTTAATAAATTTATTATAAGATTTTAATTAATTCGTTTGTATAATTGCTATTATAAATAAAATCTTCTAAAAACGAATAATATTATTCCAGATAACGACGAAAATCATTTGTCTTTTAATTAAATTCGAATCATTACAATTATTACCTTTTTAATATCCAAAACGTTACATTTATAATCTTTTTAGGTTAAAATAAGTGATAAATTGATTAATTATGATTCTTGAAAATTAATAACCGTTATAACTTAGCTTTAGAAAATTAACGGAATGTAATTTTTAATTATAGTGATTCACGTGCTGATTCATAAAATACTAGAAGCCTTCAAATTAATTTCTAATTATGAAATTCTGATAATACCATCGTGTTTAATGAAAAATAAAATATTTAACGTTTCATATAATAATTATAATTTCATATTTTGTCGAATTAAGTTTTAATAAAAATATGTATTAATATTTAATTGGAAATCAGAATACGCAATATCTAAATAGGAAAAGTCGTGGTGTACTATTTCCAATTTATTGGACACATAGCTATCTCTGCGGTTTATCGTCTGGGTCAGTGTTGTTATCGACCCTCTCTAGAATAAGTAAAGGATATAACAACTCAACAGTCAATCGCGTCAAAAAAGTGGATTCGTTTAAAGTCAAAAAAAAATCCTTTCTCCACTAGCATATGTCACGTAAATCTCATTTGTCTAACACCCAACGAGTCACAAATGTCTTTCAAGCCGTTTCTTATCCAATCTACGTTTCAACATTGCACTTCATCTGTCAGTCAAACCATGTCACAGTCAAATGCACAAAACATACACAACTTACCTCCCTTTATGTTGTAAAGATAGTGTTTCCTCTGATTTAACTAGCAAACCATCGCATTCAATCTTTCTTTAGCGAATAAAAAAAGTTAAATAAAAATGCACTTTACTATCTGTATTGATTGAATTCTTTTGAAATTGACAGGAAATTCATCAGTCAACAAATTACCTATCCTAGAAATGAATTGAATATTTTAGTATATGAATGTGTTACAATTTTAGAAATTTGGATGAGTTTTATTAGAATTTAGAACGGTTAGAAACACGCCCATTTGACAAGAAACTAAATTTATGCCCAGATATCAAATCGAAGCAATTCCGTATCCCCCTTTTATATCCAATCTTTTCTATTTCTAATGAATCACTTCTCTTGTTATATAAATTGCAATCGTCGATTTAATCAATTTTTCACATGACAAAAAAGTCTATTTTGTATTGCCAACACATGATTCTTATTACATTTGATATCAATCATACACGGGGGTGTCCGATGGAATTTCTAAAAATTTTCAAAAAAAAATTGGAATACGGATTATTTGAGGTGTCTTTTGACATATTGATAGTGCAACGATTAAATAATATATAATAGACATTACTTTAGAAGATATTATGGAATGTCGTAGCTCAACATCGTACTAGTTTTTCCTTTTATCAATTTTAAATTCACAACACATAAAAAATCAAAATATAGAACTGGTCTTATAGTTTCTTTTAGTTTTGTTTCATTTCTGACGCTAGTAAAAGACGAATGTCCTATATCTATATTATATAAAAGATCAATACAACTAAGAGTATTTTGTGTATTGAAATTTTGCTTTTCCTATTCTGCGTCTATAATGAAGTCATTAGCCAACAGCATACTGTTTGAAAACAGCCTCTTGCCTTATGACACTTGTTGTTTAATATACTATTTTAATGAAACTTTGATATCATGCCTTATTATGTCGTGAATATATGTTTTCCATATAGAATTGGAAGAATTATTGATAAAAATTTTTCAACAAAAATTCATTAATAAAAATTTAATATTATAAAATTTTGTTTCAATAACTTCCCCAATTTCTGATAAGATATTAATCTAAACGTTTTATCGTTTCTCTTATGAAATTACTGAAATTTTCCTGATATTACGGTGGTGAATTTTAAGAGCGACAATATTCGTTGATTAATGAAAATTTCATTAATTAAAATCAATCTGTGGAATAACTTTCCATAAATTCATGTTACATTTAATATTAATTTTACTGTTAGTACTGAAAAAGAAAAAAAAACAACAAAAAAATGTGTTTTAAATTATTTAAAACGTACGTAATTTTGTGTACAATCAATTAGCACAACGAGTGTATGTATACATCTCATTATCATCGTGCTAATAGATATCGTGTGACTTGTAAATGGTACAAATATCACGACATACATATTTGTGTAACGTTACATTCTCGAATAAACTCGCCTCTTTTTTTTTCCCTTGTTGTGTTTCAAATAAAGAGCAACTAAAGTTGTTAGTTATCAGGGAACAATGAAAATTAATTAAATTTTCCTTTTAAACTTCGGAGTAGTAGTTATTCGATTATTGTTGTATTAATAGACAGACTGTATCTGTTGTTTTTGTCCTAAACAAATCGTAAAAGCAAAAGCAGTATTGAACACGCTCTAGTGATTACTACTGGGGAAAATTCGACGATGATTGAAATCTCTTAAAGCACTGATACCTCGATATATTTGCTAGCTGAAATTTAATTTATAGCGACATCCAGTACACTTTAATTGACTCGATTCCAGCTGAGACCCCAATGAGGATGCTCAGTAAATTGCAAATTCAACCGTTAATTACTTTACATATACATATATGTATGTGGATATCTACATACATATATGTATATTAGAGATTAATCAACAAAAGAATAATTGTTTACAATTTTGTAACACTGATTAAATAAACTTACAAAGAGCAAGATTCAAGTTTTACTACTTAGGGGGTTTCGATGCAAAAAAAAAACAATCCAAAAGTTCTAGAAGTTGTAAATGATTCATTCAACAGAACACTTGATTTTGATTAAAATTTAATTATCAATTTACCGTTTATTTAGTTTTTTTTTTTATTTAGGCTCTTTTATAAAACAGAAACGAAACAATTAGATTTGTCCGAATTTCCTGAACTGTTGTTGCAATGGCCTATGTTAGTTTATTCATTGGCTACATGCCATGTTGTATTTGCTTTCTCCTATTTCAGTTGACAGTTCCTGAACTCGACTCCCAGTCTGCACATTCCAGACGAATCAATTAGAACGTTTCATATGACCAACAACAAAGCTAGAAATTGGTATTAATGATATAATCAATTATTCAAAGATCGTCAATGGGTATCATCACAAATCGCAGTATCGTGTATAATCAGAATGGAGGCGCATTCTATGTATATAGATGGGGGTCCTTTCCATTTATATTTTGATGGGTATTTTTGACGAGTATAAATCATTTTTATCGAAATTCATTCCGTATCTTGGCAGAATGCGTGGAATTTTGAGTAGTGCCGTTGAAGTTGGTGGTGTATTCCCTATCACCTCCCTTTACTCGTGAATGGAAACGAATCCATTGGGATATAATGGGGTTTAAATTACACAAACTCATCGCTATATTTCATACTTTCCACCGGATATAAATATCAATTTTTATGTGAAACGTTATCGAAAAATGCGACCTGGTGTTTTTGAACGGAAAGAGAAAAACGGATGAATTGGACGATGGAAGAGAGACAGTGCGGGGTGGTGGTTTATACTTTTTTTAAATGGAAAAAAAGAAACCCAAGGGTTACTTAAATCTGCATTCATTCGCTTTATTATTATTCCTTTTACCCCGTCCACCTGATTAACTTTTATATAAACAAAATCAAGCAAATGTAGCAAAGAAAATCTGTATTTTTTCTGAATTATCAATTTCGAGTTCACAACAAACTCTCCACTTATAACAAAAGCCAGACAGGAATGTTTTTTCGTGTAAATAGACCATCCAACATTTATCACTCACTAATTCGGTCTTACAGTAAATCAAACGAAGGCAGTGTTTCAAAAAAAATTTGTTAATTCAACTAGATTTTTACCAACATCCTAATATAGAATATTCCACAGCCAATCTGTCCCGAGTGGACTGTTTGACACATTTCCTCCAACTTAATGGAGGTGTAGTTTGTACCTTTTTTGTCTGTTTACGACTTCTTTTACGGTAACGTTTACGTGAACACAAATAATAAACTCAAATGTACCTTTGTTATTGATATTCTTTTCTGTGACATTAATATTATATCCAAAGGTTTCAATTAAAATGCCTGTCATTTTCATTTAAAATTATATGAAAAATCTGTTTCATTCCTCAGGTTACGTATTCGATTTTATGTTCTGATTTATATTTTTTTTCTTACATAATAATAAAAATGAGAATATATTTACCATTTAAATTGATTTATTGGAACACTTCACCAAACGGCAGATGGATACCATGTGCAGGAAAATTTAATAAAATGAGACCTGGATTTAGTTAGATTAACTGGAACAACTACGTCCCAATAAATCCAAACTAAATTCAGAATATGCTTTAGAATGATGGGTTATTATACTTTGGCATTCAGAGGGAAAGAAAAAAAAAGATTTTAATTGAACTAAAAATCTGGATATATGTGTGTGCATCAGATAATTGGATGATTTATATCGAGCCAGAATATGAGGATAAAACTGTCGCTGCCATATTTGCGTTGCGAGTTATTCGTGTTATTTCTTTTGTTAGATAATTACTTTAGATATATCCTTAGGGTCTATTTTCCTATTGTTATTTGCCAAGGGATGAGCCGTGTAGTCAGAAAACAAAAAAACACAGAGACACACACACACACACACACACACACACACACACATACACACAAACATACAGAGAAAAGTCGACGATTGTATGAATGCTTGAAGATGAACCTCTCGCACAGTGGGACTTAACTCCGTTTCCTTTATCCTTTTTCGTTGGGCAAAGGCTGATGGTAGGAGGAAAAAAAAGCATGCAACAAAAACCGACCACATTCTTGTTTCATGCTTTCTCCCCCTAGTCACATTCCTATCTGCGATTACACACCATGCGAAATATTACAATTACGTCCTCTCTTTACAAGCACTACCGCATCCTGTTACGGTCGCGTTTTTCCACAAGCTTTTGTCCAAAATAGAAACCAACTTCATATTTACATCTATAACTAAAATAGTCGTCGGTTTTTATGATTGTTTCTTATGAGAAGATTACAACAAAACCTTACAGGTTCTATTTCCTATTATATCTAGTTTAAAATGTTTACTACAAAAAGTAATTACTTTCAGTACTTGAACAAGATTAGATAAAATTGGGACAATAACTGTTAGAAACATTGTTAACAGACAACTTGAATATCACAACATTTTTATTTATATTACAGAATGCAAACGAACTTTTAATATACCTTATATACCTGGCAATTAACGTTCAAATTCCATACTGGCTCCAATTGGTTAGTGATTGGACAATAATCTTGTCTCGACTGAATTACTAACAAGGGTATGGTTCTATAAACTGGCACCAATTGCAGCAAATTAACGGCGACCTAATAATATTAATCCCTTAGTTGACGATCATCCTGTAGGACGTGACAAAATTTTGATGACTCATCAAATATGAAAACCCAAAAAAAAATTAAATCAGGAATATAATTTTTCATCAGAGAATAAATTGGATAGAACGTCATTATTTCGCACAGATTTTTATTTTATTTTTTTCTATAATGTCGAAGAATGATAAAAAGGTGGCAACGAATTTTTTTCCTTTTTTCGGGAATTGAATCGTATTTTGATTCGTCGCGTATTCACATGAAGTTTCTAAACTGGAGTTTCTAAAGTTTCTTTCTTGTTAATATATTTATGTGGATCGATGAAGGAGAAGTGATAATTGATTTAGTGATGTTATTTGCCCGTTTTTAATGAGATAAGAAAAGTTGAACATATAACATTAAATGAGTTTAATTGTATCAGTCGTAAAAATGATGGAGTTTTTTCCAGTTCTAAGATGTATTTTCCTTATAATGGATGACTTTAGGAATGGGACAATGGCTTGGAAGAAGTAAATAATCCACATAAGATTCTTATTGAACTGTCGAACGCATCCACAATCCGTTCAAATTCGGGTCAACTTTGCTCTTTAGAAACAAATATCAGATATGTTATAATAAATTTAAACATATTTTTTTATATTATTTAAGTTTCAAAAACAATAGAATTATTTTAAAAACAAGCAATTTTTATCTATCTAGTATTCCAAATTAGATTTAAGTTTGGATGCATATCATGAAAATGTCTGGTTGTGGCATTTTATCATTCGTAGACTGAAATCAAATGGAATCTTTTTCTTCTACTACTTTGTTGGTTACAGACTAAAATAGTATGAAAATGGATAAGTTTTTATAGGTAGACTTGCATTTAGCTTCAACTTGCAAACTTCGTCTACAACAAAGTGAGTTTTTCGGTCCGTTGAGTAATTTTGTTGGTGGCTGTATCTCTTTTAACCTTTAACCCAACAGAAACATTTTAGAAAAGAAGAAAAATTGTCCCAATATAAGGAATATTAAAAAAAAAACTACTTGATCAGCATTATTAAGTGTCAGAACTATCACAATTTTCTTCAAATCAAGAAAATTTCAAATCAGTATATAGATGCTGACCGATGAATACGAACTGACTGTCATCGAACCCTTTTCCTATCATAACCAATCGTAGTTTACGAGTTTCACGTTTTCTAAACTACCTATGAATTCACCTTTGTGGTCAGCCTAGAGGAGATGATGCGAAAAATCCAACGACAACTTGAATTACTGACGGAGATTTGGTTAAATTACATTGTATTCGGTAGGCGTCCCCCGGCGCATCCACCAAAATCACAACAGACTCACAACACCTTGCCTAGGTGAAACTTGAGAAATTCTACACAATTTCATTTTAGTGACCCATTTTTTGGGCATTTTACATGGGAATACACCCTTAATGGTGAAATAAAAATTTGATGATACTAACTTTAAAATTATATATTTAGAAAAAAAAATTTGGTTTATATATGTATACTCCTACTTATATACTTGGGTATAAAACAAAAATTTTATTGTTTGGTTGGTTAGTTAAATAGGCCGGAAAACTAAAGGCTCTGTTTACTGGACGAAACGACGACAATAACATCTAGAAAATTAATTGCAGGTGTATTTAACCACTGGAACTTGAATAAAATCTGAGAACAACAATGATTAATCCTTTGTCCTGATTACACAGACTCCGATTAAGGTAAATCCAGTGTTAAACTTAGTAACGGTTAATCTGGAATGTTGATTAAACACAGACTCCTATTAAAAAGACCGTACTTAAATTGTTGCTATATCAGTGAATAAATTATTTCTTCTTCTAATTTAAAAAAATATTGTTATTTGTTTATTTTTTATTTAGTAGACAATAACATTGTAACATCAGACACCAATTCAGATAATTGATTTGTTTTCAATTGAAAACAATTAACCAAATTTCTTTTATTGGAATGAAACGAAAATATCTTGATTTTAATTTGTTATCATATTTATATTTACTTTCAATACAAACATCATCTTTTACTGGCCTTTACTTTTTTATTATTAAGAAGAGGCGTATTTCTTTTTAAAAAGAAATGGAGCTACGAAATGGAACGTTACCACTCAATAAAAATGAAATTTTCAGTAATATTTTTATCAAAGACGATATGATCCAAACCAAGTTTCCTTCATGCAAAAACCTTTTAAAGACAAATACAATGCTGTCCAAAATATCTATATAAACTGTCAAAAGATTCAGTTCAAAAGATATATTGATATAAAAATCAAACTTTTAAAAATATCTATCAATAGTTGTTGACAGATACTTCCTAAAAATCAGGGCCGGCTTAATACAGTGAGCGAGGTAAGTAAGGCAGAACGATGTGCTCGCTGAAGTTTGAGGGGGTGTCGAAAAACAAAATAAGAACATAAAATATGTGAGATACCAAATGAAGCTTTACAGGGTGACGCTAAATACCCTGGCGCCGATTCTGTATACAGTATAACCCATTTAATCCGAAATGATAAATGCAAATAAATGCATTACTGAATGTTAGGTTGAAGTGTTGACGGATTATGTAGGTTCCACTGTATTGATAATATTTAGTTGATGAATAATTTAATGATACTGTTATAGTATACTGGGGGTATTCACATATGCCTCATATTGCTTCGTATTTGTACGCGTTCGTTTACATACCAGACACTATATATATCTATGACTTGTGAACGCACCAAATGATAAGAGAGAGAAAGCACGCATGTCAGTTACATTTGTTCACAGTTGCTTAAAATATGAAGTTGACAAAACATGCCTCAAAGCTACTCTCAAATACGAGACCTTCTCTATTTCCCCCACCTACTGGAATCGTGTAAATACGAGGTCTCGTAGTAATACAAGCGTATATGTGAATACCCCTACTGTAAAAATTATTGAAATGTGAACATTAATGTTGGTTTGTTATATATCATTGTGTTAATCAGTCTTTTGTTAATTTTGAAAATGAAACAACTTTTATTTGCAGTGAATATTCATAAAACATGTAAAACAGCCGTTGTGACCTGTTGGTTTATATACACATATATCCTGTATTCAAAGGACACAGAAATTTATATCTCTGATGTTTCTGTAGTTATGTTAACAACTGAACAATTTCAAACTGTAGGCTTAGAGAAATAGAAATTCGACAATAGACAAATTCATTTATTTTTCATACCGTACTGGCTTCATTAACGTTCTACCACATCTACACTAACATAATTACATTTTTTTTCTAGTGCTGTCTCTCTCTCTGTATCTCTGTTCGCCTTTAAATCGAAACGGTAATTTACAGATTTATATTCGTACGTTCGCTGCACATTTAACGATTACCAGTGCAATTAATTTAACGGTATACCTCGACGTCTGCATCCCAATCAAGAAAATTTCTAAATATATTTTTTTCTCAACAAAAGGGTATCCGACTAGATTCCTGCATGTATGTTTGTTGTGTGTTGTTTTAGTCCATCATATATGTATAGATGTAAGATATTTGATCGTCCATCGTTTCTTTCATAATGATCGATTTATCTGTATGGATACCTCATCAATAACGTCCAAACAATACCAATTTGTTGGTAAAATAGGTCTCTATTATGATATCATTCAACTTCAGCAAATCTAAACGAAAGGTCGATCTCAATCAATGACGTCATTGTTAGTTTAAATCATAGCTATTATATATTAGGAGTATTTGATATTTTTTTAATGACTTATTGTTAGAAATAATATCATAAAATTAAATAAAACACTAGAGATATTTAGAAAATTCGGTGGATTTTATTTAATATTACTAATTTATTTATTCAATTATTGTAAATGTATTGTGGTTATTTTGTTAGTTACACAAATAACAGTCAGTTAAAATCAGTTGGAACCAATAAATGGTTAACATGATTACTGTACAATATTGCTAATTTTCTATTTAGAATTTAAAATGTCATTACGTACTAATTGTATTCCAGCTTTAAAATTGTTAATGATCAATTACACAAAAACGATTTTTACACTAATTTCATTATAATTCCAACTAACGAATTACATTAAATATACCGAATATTTTTCAGCAAAAAAGGTATTTCAAATACAGTGAACTCTGTATACTGATAAATGGAATCGTTTAGGTACATAGACAAAAATGGGTCCATCCGGGCATGAGAACACCACGTATTTTGTATAAGAGTGTTGTGTACCTTGTCCAACTTATTTAAAATTCCCATGTTACTAGTTGCTTTGTGCCAAAATTTGTACGAATAGAGAAAGAGAGATATCGAAATGTTAAAAAAAAAGAAAAAGTATCGTAATTTGGCGCCCCTGTGCGGTGTACAACCTGCACACTGGGTTGCGGCGGTCCTGATTTGAATTTTCCTAAGCTTACGTAAAACGTACTCCATCTATTTAGTTTACGTTGTTTTGAGTGACAGTTCATAAACATTGTATTTATGTACTTTGGTAATTTGATTCTTTTATGAGTTTCACTAAAGTTTAAAGGTTTCTATACTTCTAAGCGCCCAATCAATTCAAATGTTTACACACTAAATTTTATTTTTTTTATTTTCTCCATAAATAACAAAGATATAGGAAGGGTAGGTCATAGGGCGAATTGCCTGGATGTTTGTACGTTACAAGACAAATATATCTCAAAAATTAATTTTTTCTGATTTGGAAATGGCATGATTTCCAGGAATTTCAACAAACTAAATTCCATCAGGAGATCGGCTAGAGACGACAGGGCTGGCTATTGATGTGTTTTGCTGTCAGAAGATGTGATGTATAAAGATTGTTGGTTTTAGATATTCGTGAACATTTTATTAAATGGCTAAACTTTTACAAACACTTCATAAATTCGTCGTAGTAATATTGGTTATAATAACCCCTATTTTTTTTTTATTGTTCAGTTGTTGTCCTCGAACTACTCTCCTTGAACATTGATCGATTACTTTCAGATAAACGTTGCAGTTATTTTCGCATAAAAAATATTATTATTTCAGGTTTTAAATACAAAATATGGCATTTTATTGATAGTTATTAAAAGAAAGGAAAAACATCAATATCCAATTTATGTGAGATTGGAAATGTTACAATAATTACGCTCTACATAATACAAGATGATGCAAAATTAATATTCGGTGAAAACCTGCAGATTTCAATATTAAATTAATTGAAATAAAATGTCAAAAATTATTATAAATTGATTATCTCAATATTGTCGTATATTCTGAAAGAATTAAACGTTAAACGTTAAAGGTTACGTTCCTAAAACAATACATGATTTATCGGATATCTTTGTTGAAATATAGTTTTCCTAAATTTATGTTGGTCCATGGTTGCGAACCTTTAAGACTTTTTTTGAACAAAAAAGGTGTATTTTTTAACTTTAACGTATATATTTTGTAACTACATTATAGACAGATATTAAATTAATTTTAATTAATGCATCTGGGACATCAGTTCTAAAATAGTCCTCTGTTTTATGGTTCCATCATCAAATCGATTGCAATAACGCTACTATCGACATGACTTATTATTCAATATATTTTGCAACACACAATTGATCATCTTTCCAATATTGGCAACTTTATCAATATTTCATTAAATGAAGAGTTGCAATAATTTTCTAACTTTTTATTAAATAATTTGGTTATAGTATAGAGTTGACTCTATATATACATATAACATCACCCTCAGGGAATAGGTGTTTCCGGTGTATCTAAGATTCTGTTATAACGAGAGTTTTGTTTAGGGTAGCTTATAAAAACACCCCTATTAATGTAATTTATTTACTATTGAAGCTTTAATTCCCCAACGGTGCCGTTATATACAAAAGTTTACTGTATTTTCTAAATATTTTTTGCCAGATTATTTGTAGATTTTCCATTTTAAATTGACTTTGAAAAAAAGGTTGGGGTTTAATCTTTTAACTTTTGATAAAAAAATTCAAGATCTTTACAATATTGTTGAATTCTACGTTGTTGAAACAACTTTGAAAACTATTTCAATGGTTTTGGTTGAATTAAAAAAAGTTTCTCAAACGCCTATCGAATTCTTTAGAATAATTTCCAAAACTTACAATATTAAGCTTGACTTTTAAAAAATGATTTAAACAAAAAATCGACGATGAAAAAGTAATATTTATTTTTCAGTAAATAATGAGAAGATAGTTGGTACAAGTTCGTTAACAGATAGCGTACAGCAATTAATTTAAGAATAAAGTTTTTTTTTTAATTAATAACCACTGAATTTATACGTTCGTGGTTGTGATAACGACGACTTAACTTAGGTAATTTATCCGAACAGTTACAAAGACTAGTCGTTGTTAAATAGTCTCTTAACAACGGCCACATTGTAGAATTATCAAATACTCTAATTTTAAAAAACAAAAATAAAATCGTTTCCTCTTGCAAATTGACAAAAAAGGTCTTTGATTTTTTAAACGTCCTGATTATTTAATGTCGAGTCGTTGGATATATCCTGTTTTGATAATTGGAGTATCAGTTGACGACAAATTTCTGATAAATAACAGAAGGGCCTACTAACAATCAATAGATATTAATGCATAATAGCAGTATAGAATCTCTAGATTCCTGTTCCGCATTCTACTTGGCAATTCCAGATCTATTCGAAATAATTAACTAGATTTCTAATTATGCTTCCTTCAGCAATAATTTTATTTAATACAATCTATTCAAAAACTTGTCTATTTTATGTCTGCATACATGAAATGTTGGAAAGTGAAATATCTGATTCAGTACAAGTCAGTTTTAACCAATTAATATCTTTAATAATATAAAGTAGTACTGGCATTGATATAAAATTTGTTAAAGTCAATTTGAAGAATGTCTGTACTACTCAACATCATCCCCCTTTTTATTCGTCTACCATCTAATAAGAGGGATGAAACAACGTTGGTGGAACATCGTCGTATAATATGGATCGAAGGTGACATTTCTTGCACGTTTCCGCAAACGTGGATAAAACTCCCGGCCTTTCTAAAATAACGAGAGCTTTGTGCTTCGAATAATCATGCAACATTTAAGCATCTTCCAGAGGAAACAGCGGAAAATTCAATTTGCCAAATTCATTAATTTGACGAGATTCGTCCGTACACCTTCAAACACGTACATATACATAGACAAACTATAGACACAAATACAACAACAAATAAATAATGAAAATATAGTCGGTTTTTCCATGCAGAACACAGACTTTCATCCCTTAAAATTATTCTTCATATATTTAATTTAATTTACTATCAAGTCTTTTTTTTATTTTATTTAAATCATTACGTTTGCGGAATAAGAGAATCTTGATTTCATTGTTGGAAATAATGAACGAAATTCATGTCGTTGCTGATAAAACCACAGTTTACACGTATTTTAAACAATTATTGGTTTTATGTCTTGTTGTATTTGCTAATCTCCCCAATTTTGAACGTCCTGGTTATCTACATATTTACAAGCTGAAAGAAAATGCTCTAATTGTCTAATATGTATATAGGATGTATCTGTTTTTTTTGTATAATACATAATCTAACATATAGGTATAGTACGGCCCTATTGTATACATTTATCGGGTTGAATATACGTCAACGTCATATCTATTAGTAATGTGATATTGTTCAGCCATCAGGACAGTAATTTACAACATTCCTAACTTACAATTAGTATAATAAAATTTGCGCTGTTTAAATATCAGTTTACAAAACCACAAAAAAATCTTTCCTTTCTAGATTTCAATTATCTTATATCGTTAAAATATCTAATAATAAACCAAATAAATTTATTATTATATTTCTAAAAATATTGCAAATAGGGTTGGATTATTGTTTTCGTAGAATTGTTTTGTGGAACAATAAGAAAAATACAATTCTAGACAGAAGTGAGTCATGAGAATTAGAAAAAGCTTTTACTAGTTTGGAGAATGTAATAGAAATATAATCCAGTACTTTGGGGTTGATGATAAAAGTTTTTTTTTCTATAAGTTTCATTAAACTCACAATATATTTCTTATTAAATTAACATTTTTTATTATTATTCATTAGCTCTACTCTTTGTTTTTTCCCCTATAAAATCGGTAATTATCGCCGACAAGTTGTCGGTGTGTGTGTGTGTGTGTGGTAACCGTATCATATTTCATCAAAACACTTGTGCGGACAGCTGTTTAATAGATTGAATGAGAAAAATTATATAAGTATCAAATGACCACAAGTTTTATATGTTAAAGAAGGGCAATTGAAAAAAGTCAGTAAAGAAAAACAAATAGGTACGTACTTTAAGCGGGACAACAAAGGTAAAAGCGTCTAGTCACTTTTCGTTAATTTAAGAAATCAACGATTGTGGTAGATGTAATTATAATCAGTGCCAGACTAGACAGGGGGGATATGGGGAGATTTCCCCCGGGCCCTACGAGCTTTTGGTGGCCAAATAGTGTTTGAGGGACCACCGATAATCTTTTAAGGTATTTTTTTTTTTGATCAACTATTTGAAAACAAAATCTAAAACCATGATGTGCTGTAGAACTCACCCTTTCGATGATACCCTTTTGCTGAACCTCTCCGATAAGGTTGTGCAGTCCCCCAATGCTGATCATCAATGGTGGATGGTAGTGGTCTATTTAGAAAACACTTCATATTTAAACACTTCACATTGATAACTTTTACGATTTATTGTTAATGGTAATTTCACCCCCGCACTTACACTAATTGACTCACAACACACACAGCCTCCTAAACACTATTTTATTTAAATTAATAGACTAGAAAAATTATGATATTGACTCGTCGATGTTTTAAAATCCACTGATTAGAAAACTTGTTACAACAAAGGACATTATGTAACTTTATTTCGAATGTAACGTTGTTATCAAAAACCAAAAACTTGTCTGTATACGTGTTTTGTACTGTTGTGTCGTAAAGTATGTAACAGCTAAGTAAACAGTGCCGGACTGGACAGGGGGATATGGAGAGATTTTCTCCGAGGCCAATGAGTTTTCGGGACCCAATAGTGTTTATCAGGCCACCGATAATCTTTTAAGTAATTTTTGTTCGATCATCATCTGAAGAGATGGCTTCTTTTCTTGTAAATTCCCCCGGGGCCAAGGTAAGCCAGTCCGGACCTGATTATAATCTCCGTAAGACTACATACACCAGACTGTGAAGGGGAAAGGTCCCTATATTGGACCCCCTAAGGAAATATCGCTGTAAAATAGTAATCTGATTGATACCAAGTCAAAAAAAAAAATTAGTCAGCATCCTTACGTTGTAATCTATGAATGAGTTTATCAAAACAGACTGGAATTTTTTTCAGTTGGTTGTAGAAAAATATTTTCAAAAAAGTCTTACTGGTCCAATTTAGGTGACAGGTATTCTTAATTTGGACCATACGGTACCTAATGTTAAAGTGAAATCGTTTAGCGCTGTTTCATTTAACGCTCTCCATTTCAAGAATGTATTCCCCGCGTTAAGCAGGGTCTAACTGTATAGGATCTTCAGGATGTATAAATATAAAATGAAAACAACAATAGACCGACATAAACAACACAAAATATAAAGTGACAAGTATGTGTAAAACGGAAAATGCAACTTCTTCCTAAATACAAAAATAATATTAGAAAACTTACTTTGTTACAAAAGTCTGTATGTATAAAGGCAGTAACAACTAACAGTTACAATCATGATAATATTGAACCGGTTTCAAGACTTCTATTCTCAACTTAGCCAATATATTTAAATCAAAGTTGGAGTATTTTAATTGCAATATTAGCATTTTAATTACTTGAAATATCTTTGAAATGGCTAGGCATTTGATCTATTACGATTTCCACATTATTACATTACATTAACATTCAAGTCGTCATTAATTATTTATTATCCCTACGATTGTTTTTTTTTAATAAAATAGAAAACAAATGAAATAAATTCTATTTTTTTTTGTTTCAGATTTTTGAAGATTATTACATTTTTACGCATTCGAGAGTTGCGAAAAGATCAATACGTACTGATCCAGAAAAACGTGCAAGATTGGCTGTTGATACTAGAGTACGATGGGCACAACAACAAAAAGTCAAAAAACGTGTCAAAAGAGATTTGAGACTGCAAGATTCCGATCCTAAATGGCCTAGTATGTGGTATCTTGTAAGTATTTTACATACATATTCATTAAAAATAAAAAATCAAATTCTAAAAATAATATAAATCTATTCGAAATTGTATTTAGAATAGAGGGAATGGTTTAGATATGAATGTGATACCGGCTTGGTTGGAGGGTATAACGGGCAAAGGGGCGGTTGTTACAATTCTAGATGATGGTCTAGAAAAGGACCATCCAGATCTTGTCCAAAATTATGTAAGTAAAGCTTTGTGAGCTGAGATCTTTCTCTTATCAAATTTATTAACGAAAAAAAAAACACAATAGGATCCTATGGCGTCTTATGATGTGAATAATCATGATTCGGATCCTAGTCCCCGTTACGATATGATAGATTCAAATCGTCATGGAACTAGGTGTGCTGGTGAAGTTGCAGCAACTAGCAACAATTCAGTATGTGCACTAGGTGTAGCACATGGTGCTCAAGTTGGTGGTGTACGTATGTTAGACGGTGATGTTACTGATGCTGTTGAAGCTAGATCATTAAGTCTTAATCCACATCATATCGATATATATAGTGCTTCTTGGGGTCCAGATGATGATGGTAAAACAGTTGATGGACCTGGCGAACTAGCAACTAGAGCTTTTATTGAAGGTGTTACTAAGGTATTTGTTGCAAATACACGATTCAAATTGAATTGTATTTTGAAAAAATTGACATTTATAATATAGGGACGTAATGGTAAAGGTTCAATATTCGTATGGGCCTCCGGAAATGGTGGTAGGGACCATGATAATTGTAACTGTGACGGATATACAAATTCAATATACAGTTTATCAATATCTAGTGCCACAGAACATGGTCAAGTACCATGGTATAGCGAAGCTTGTAGTTCAACATTAGCAACAACATATAGTAGTGGTGCTGTTGGTGAAAAACAAGTTGTCACAACTGATTTACGTTATTCTTGTACTAGTAGTCATACAGGAACAAGTGCCTCAGCACCATTAGCAGCTGGTATATGTGCATTAGCATTAGAAGCAAATCCAAATTTAACATGGAGAGATATGCAACATATTGTTGTACGTACAGCTAGACCACAAAATTTAAAAGCATTTGATTGGCAAACAAATGGTGCTGGACGTAATGTTTCACATAGTTTCGGTTATGGACTTATGGATGCTTATGCAATGGTCCAATTAGCGAGAAATTGGGTTACAGTACCTGAACAACATAAATGCGAAATTACTGCACCTCAAGTTCAAAGGTAACAAAATAAAGAGGAATTTCAACGGTAATGAATAGCACTAGCACTTTATTTTCAACTAAATAGACCGCTATTGAAAACTATCGCATATTCTAAAT
Organism: Iselma pallidipennis; assembly: GCA_037464855.1. Lineage (NCBI taxonomy): Eukaryota > Metazoa > Arthropoda > Insecta > Coleoptera > Meloidae > Iselma > Iselma pallidipennis. Next base: position 27,671 of record JAZBHA010000225.1, on the reverse strand, counting down.
TTATTACTGTTGATTAAAATAGACAGTAGACTGAGAAGAGCGTGGGGCATTGTTATCTAGTAGAATTTTTTTATTTTAAACTGCCTTTCGTATGCACACCGCCTAGTTTAATCTAAAATAGTCTGGTATATACTCGGTGCAATCCAAACGCAAATGGTCATCTTCATACTCATCTTTATCTTCTTCTCTTCCCTTATCGATATCCATAAGGAATTGGCAATTCAAATATCCTTACTCTTTAAGGATTTGCTTGCTCCGCTCAGCAAGCTTAAGCAGGACATTTGAATCAAATATAAACATAATTATCCGAATATGCCTGTCCTTATTTCTATAGCAAATTTATGTCCTTTAGTGAGTGAACTTATCTACTATTGGTCAAGTTTGTCCGTTGTAAATGGGTGGAGAGAAGATGAAGATGTGGAATTTCGTTTGAATTGCACCGACTATATTACCTGTTGTATAGTTCAATCGATACCAATTTTCGGAAAGAGCTAGTTGTTATTCTTTGATCGTACTGAAATTAGATAATGTAAATGGAAAAATAAAATATACTTTCAGATCTATCCCACCAAAAAGTGTGGTTGTTTTGCAATTGCAAGTAAAAGAGTGTGAAGGTGTAGAAATATTAGAACACGTCCAAGCTAAACTTACTATTTATTCTCACCGACGTGGGGATCTTAATATCCAACTAACGTCTCCTATGGGTACAAGGGCGACTTTATTGGACCATAGAGCCCATGATAATTCAAGGGAAGGTTTCAAGCATTGGCCATTTATGTCTGTACATTCCTGGGGGGAAACACCTTTCGGGACATGGCAGTTAGAAATTCACAATGATGGTCGACTTTTAGGTATAATTATTAGTGTTTTTTTTATTAATAATATTCGACTAAACGATTAATATATTAACATAATTGTTTATTTAATGTGCGTAAATAATTACTAATTATTGATATTACTAACATTGATTTTCAGGTCGTGCTACACTTCAAAACTGGTCTTTAGTCCTTTACGGGACTAAACAGTTTCTTCAACCTGTAGCTAATAGTAATGTTGATACTAATAAAGTTAATAA
>JAZBHA010000225.1:4533-21780 GCA_037464855.1 Iselma pallidipennis | reverse complement strand
TTATCAAAAAAAATTAATTAATAATTATTATTAATTAATTAATCAATTCATTTGTCGCCGCCATTTTTTCTTGTACGGCGTCCTCCTTGTATATTTGTTGAAACTTTTGTTGGAAAATCGCCGGATTTCTACAGAAATTAGTCTAAATAATCCCATTTTGAGGTGTAAAATGGCGATTTATCAAAAAAAATTAATTAATAATTATTATTAATTAATTAATCAATTCATTTGTCGCCGCCATTTTTTCTTGTACGGCGTCCTCCTTGTATAGTTGTTAAAACTTTTGTTGGAAAATCGCCGGATTTCTACAGAAATTAGTCTAAATAATCCGATTTTGAGGTGTAAAATGGCAACTTATCAAAAAAAATTAATTAATAATTATTATTAATTAATTAATCAATTCATTTGTCGCCGCCATTTTTTCTTGTACGGCGTCCTCCTTGTATATTTGTTGAAACTTTTGTTGGAAAATCGCCGTTATTTTTTAATGAAATTAGTCCAAATAATGTTGATATTATTTGTAAATAATCCTATTTTAATCTTTATAGCATATTTTTAACGAATTAATTAAAGAAAAACAATTAATTTAATTATATAATGTCTTTTGTATAATCACACCCTCAACCATAGTTTAAGAAAAAAAAATGGATGATCTGGTGATGATGTAACAGAAAATCGTTATTCAATCTATATCAAAATTAACGTTTTTACGTAATGTAGATCCTGAAAGAGTTTTCAAAATTGAAAAATCCTTTAATCGATAAAAATTTTGTTGTATCAGCTTTTAAAAATTACATTTCGTTTTTTCAAAATAACCGAAAATTCGATTAATTAATTCAAATTTTTTTTTTGAAACGGTCAACAATGGAGTAGGAGTCTTCGGTCAATCTAGCAGCTTATAAAAGGAGGCGGCTAGAGACGCTAAGCTCATTTCTTTCTTAGCGTTGTTAGTGGATACCTCGTGTGTTCGCATTGGTGTTTCCAGTAAAATTAAATTAAAAAAAAACACAATCATATTGTTACTGAACTTTATAATTATCAAAGTGATAATTAGTGCCAGTTGTGCCAATAATTATTGAGTGGTGATTATTAATATCATCAATTTTGTCTTCCACCGAACTTTGTAAGTATCGCCACCATTTTTTATTCCTAGTAAATAATAATAATCCAAATTTTTGGGCTTATCCGAATGAAATTTCCTTTAGGGCCTATCTAGAGTAAAGTAATTAGATACATAGCCCTATTTAGAGGGACAATCCCTTTGTCCTGTTCTTTAGTCCTGCCGCCCAATTCAAATACAGTGGCCACCGGTTATTATAATCACGTATAACGTTATTAATCGGTTTTTGTTATCATAATGAGTCGGTTCCAAAATTCTCTACATAAAATGAGTTAAAAAATAATCAAATTTCGGCTATTGTTATTCATCTTGGAGGTAAAAAGGTGGGAGTATTGCCAGTGGCGTAGCGTGGGGGGGGGCAAGAGGGGGCATCATGCCCCGGGCGCTACTCACAAAGGGGCGCCAAATGCGAGTATATTTTACATATAATATTATATGGTTTTCGAATGGGGGGCGCTAAAAAGGTATTGTACCCCGGGCGCGAGTTAAGCTCGCTACGCCACTGAGTATTGCTAGCTCACTTCCCATGGTTGGACGCACTTGGAATTTTGTTTGCACTCTCAAACCACCCTGTGGAGTTGAAAGGATCTCACCAGCCGATGCGAAAGGTGTCGAAACGTAAACATGAATTTTTTGAAATTTTTATCTCGCATATTTCTACCCCAAATTATAGGATAATGTTGACAATGAACTGATTTATCAACCGCCAGCTCTTCTTAGTTGTCAAAATTACCCTCTAATTTGGGGAGCCAAAAATTTTCTAAAAATTCGTACGTTTTGGTACCTTCCGCTTCGTTTGAGGGTGCTTACCTCTAAGGACCTCCGCTCACCAGGCCCGAACCGACCGTCCCGACCCGTCTCGGAAAAAATTAAAAGCATTGATTCTAATGTAAGTCCGCACACGGAGACCGACAGAATTCCGAGCCGTGTCGGTCTCCGTGTGCGGACTTACATTAGAATCAATGCTTTTAATTTTTTCCGAGACGGGTCGGGACGGTCGGTTCGGCCGCCGTGTGCCAAGGTCCTAAGGAGGTGACTTTTCGTGGGGTGGCTTTTTATTTTTGTTATCTCCATAGGTCATACAGTGTGTAAACGAAAGTGCATACGACCACGTCGTTTAAATGAGTGCTTGATAATAATTTTTAGAAAATACGTAAATAGATCTTTTCCTGAACCATTACCTTTACCTTTACAAAACATATTGTTGCAATGAGTGGGATAAACGGTGCATCAGTATGTATCGGGTTGCTATTTCTCTAATTTATTTTTGTGATCTGCTTGATAATTTGTAATAATTATCCTCCATTTAATGTCATTAGCCCGTTTTTGTTTACGAAAAGTGCAGGTCAGAATATGATTATAATAAACAGCGACCACTGTATCTTGTATTACGCGATATGTAAAGGGTGTACCACGGTATTTCTCCTCGGAGTAGGCCATGACTTTTGAACGTAGGGCCGTAGCTTGTTTCAGGTTTTATTAAATTTGACAGTTGTTGACGTTCTAATGTAAAAACCATTGTCAGAAATAATAATAACTCATGAAAATTAAATAAGTATCTTTTTCCTCGAAATTTATTTAAAAACAAGAAGCTTTTAAGCAAAAACAATACATCAATTAATTTTTCAACAAGTTAACCAGTCGGTAATTAGCGTCAGATCTGCATTACCGACAAGCGGTCGGACCAAGCTACGGCACTACGTGCACAAGTCATGGCTTACTGCGAGGAGAAATACCGTGGTACACTCTGTATAATAGTTCAATAAAATGAATTTCCCTTAAATTAGTCTACATTAGAATATATTTTTCTAATTTCGTTATCTAGTAATGTTGTTTGATCTACTTTAATTTAAAAAAAACAAGCTTAACTTGTGCCCTTTTGGATATCTTATTTTCCATAAAAAAACCCTTTTATTGTGGACCATTCTAAATCTGGACAGGGCCCTTTATTGAATATGTTCTTAAATATTGTGTAATCTATGATAATGAAGACGGCATACTAGGGCCGTAGCTAAAATAATCTTGTAAAGGTGGTTTCTACAAATTTAGAGGCAGTTCAAAAATATCCACAAATAATAGAGAAAAAATTCGCTATAGATAGCTCCGATATAGTCGTTGCCAATTAAGTTTATAGTCACGTGACTAATGAGCAAACTAACAATTGTCAGCTTGAGGACCAATGTGTAAAACAAAGATGAAAGGATAAAGTACTTTTCTGTCAGTAGTGTTCTTCTTTTACCATACATTTGACCATGTGACTGTATACATAAATGGCAACGACTATAGTTCAACTATCCCTTTAGCCACGGCCCTGTATTATATAGATTAGAAATTGATTAATTATTAGGAATTTATTCAGTTAAAAATGTCGGAGGAAGACAATGAATTTGATCCTGATAGTATGGACGACATCGAAACATACTTCCTCCAAATACAGTTACTGGACTCGATGGACGCAGTAAGTTTCATTATATCATATCATTTCATTATACAGTACAATCTATAAAATTTATGGTCAAAATTTACATTGAAATATACGAATACTATTAATTTGATAAATTCAAATGCTGTAAAATCTGTATAGATGGCGTTACTGCAGCAGGCAGCTAAATGATCACTCATGCTAGGACATACGTTTTTGTCATGGCACACTTTGACCATGAATTCTGTAGATATTAGATTTAAATAAATGCATGACATTTGTTTTAAGGATTTGAACTTTATAATACCCCCCGTATAGTGTAAATATAAACTTTCCCACCTCGTATATTGATTCTAAAAGGAGATAGAAAATAATGATGAGAAACAATAGCTTCCGCGCGAAATTCAAATTATCTAATAAATTTCAAAAAATTACTAAAAATTAACAAACAAACCTGATCATAATCGGGAATTATTGAAGTGCTTCCTTGTTCATATCACAGCACAATTAGCAGAAAATAATTACGGTGCACGTTTTTTGGGGAGCACTACATTCTATTAATAATACAGTAGAGTACCGATATCCCGGACGCCCGTTATCCGGAACCATTTGGACAAAATTTTTGTTCTTTGTTGATGCTCCTGTTGGGAAAAGATACATGAATATATATAGAAACATATTTATATATATAAACATTGGATTATTGAGAAAATTTAATTATACGGAAGGTCTAACATTTTATTCCGGATAATCAACGTTCTACTGTATTAGGGTTTAGTTATTCATAGCGAACTACAGATGTCGCGTTGGTACAAGTATGTGCGCATGCTCATATAGACACTGGACTTCAGCCATCCTAAGTGGGTGTTTAGACGCGACAGTAATGCTAACACTGACACTGGCACGCGTTAACTTCAATTGCCAATGTTAATCTTGATAGTAGTGGTATAATTTTTTCTTGACAGCACTGATGCGTCAGTAAGTGTCACTAATTTGCTGCCAAGATAAAATTTCAGTTATTATTGCCCATAGAGAAAATCTGTTTTCTGTATCAAAATTTTAAAAGAAAAAGATTACTCGGATATTTTCTTTTTATATTTTTTGATTTTTCTTCTTTCTGGATATCTTTCATATTTTTCTAATAATAAAGAGACATTAATGATACAAATGATCACTTTGTCTGATAATACAGTTCACGGACAGCTGGCGTCAGTATTACTGACGCGTGTAATCGCCGCCTAAAACAATATGTAAGCACATTTGTTGTAGTGTTCTGTGTTTATACTCGGAGTAATCAATTTTTTATTGTTCGAATTCTAATAATTAATTAATTTTGTAAGTTTTAATTATAAAGTAGTTAATAATTTATTAATTGTATTGAAGAAAAACGTTTTTAATTCCGTTGATTTTATCAGGATAGTGTCAACAAATGCCGGTCCAAGATGTTGGTAATGCTTAAGAACTGTCAAAATAAGTGTCAAGTTTTTCTGGAAAAGTCAAAAAGTTATTAAAAAAAACATTACTGTGTAGTTTTACAAATATTTTTTTTCATTTTTTTCTAACTTAATTAAAATATCATTTTATTAAGAAAACAAGAAAGTAAAACTATATGTTTTTACTTCAATTCAAATATACAAAAACATAACCTTTACAGATCACGAGAGTTTATAAATTTTTATAGACAAAAAGTATAACAATTCTATTTGCATTTTAAATATTAGATTCCTAATATAAGAGACACATCAACTCAAACTGAAGATCAATTAGAAAATCAACAAGAAGTTGGTCTACAAACTCCATCTACATCTCAACTTAAACAAGAAACATCAGCATATTCTCCTATATTCAAGAAAAAAAGAGGAAAAGACAAAGAATCACAAACATCCGATAAGGAAGAGCCAGTAGCAGTTCCTTCTACATCTCGAGAAAATAGAGAAGACGAAGTATATGATAAACATCAAATAGCACGTATTCTTCTTCAGTTATTTGAAGACTACAAACCAGAAACATCTCCATCTAATAGATATCCTGAATTAGTCGAACATTTTCGCCGTAGTGCTGATTCGCATCGTAAATTAATAGAAGTGTCACTACCACTAATACAAAAGTATCTTGATGAGTTGTCCGAACATCAAACACCAGAGAACGAGCCAATAGCCGGTACTTCTGAAGACAAAGGAGCACAAAAAAGACCAGAAGAACCCAGATCACCACCTCGAGTTTTATATTACCAACAACTACTACAACGTCAACTTGCTGAGTGTTCTCAAAATCAAACACCAGAGAACAAGCCAGTACCAGTTCCTTCTAAGGGCAGAGCAGTAACATTTCCTTCCACATCTCAAGAAAGTAGCCCAGAAGAACCCAGACCTTCAGTTCCAGTTCCATATCACCAAATACCATTACAACGTCAATTTGCTGAGTGTTCTGAAAATCAAACACCACAGAACGAGCCAGTAGCCGGTACTTCTGAAGACAGAGCAGCAATATTTCCTTCTACATCTCGAGGAAATACAGAAGACCAAAATCGATCAGCATTATATCGGCAATATAAACTAGAAAGACTAGTACAACGTCAACTTGTTCAGATTTCACAAAGACCAGGAGCATTTGTTCCAACTGGTAGAGATACTAGACAATTCGAATATTTACTCCGTCTTGCTGGTTCATATCGTGTATTAAAAGAAGCAATACAACGTCAACTTGTTCAAATTTATGGAGATGATGCACCATTGATTGAAATACTAGAAGAAGTTCCTTCTGAAAACAGAGTAGCAACATATTCTTCCACATCTCGAGAAAATAGACCACAAGAACCCAGATCAGAATATCGATATTTGTATTATCAACATATACTACGTCAACTTGCTGACCGTTCCGAAAATCAAACACCAGAGAACAAGCCAGTAGCCGTTCCTCCTGAAGATAAAGCAGCAACATTTCCATCTACATCTCGAGAAAATAAAGAAGAAGAAAAGGAATCACCAGTTGTTGTTTCAGACCAACACCAAGATTTGCGACGACAACTTATTGAATTATCTGAAGAACTTGAAGAAAAGTACAGAAAGCGGCCAGTAGCTGTTCCTTCTGAAGACAAAGCACCAACACTTCCATCTACATCTCAAGAAAATAAAGAAGAAGAAAAGGAAACACCATTGGTTTCAGACTATCTACAAGAACTGCGACGTAAATTTGATAAAGTTTGTGTAAAACTAAACGTAGAGACAAAAAAGCCATCAGTAGCAGTTCTTTCTGAAGACAAAGCAGCAGCACTTCCATCTACATCTCGAGAAAGTAAAGAAGAAGAAAAAGTATCACCAGTTGTTGTTTCAAATCAACAACAAAAACTGCGACGACAACTTGATGATTTCTTTGATGAACGAAAACAAAAGTACAAGAAGCGGCCAGTAGCAGTTCGATCTACAGATCGCCAACAAGTATTAGAACGTCAAATTGCTGCATGTTATAAAGATCAAGTATCAGTGAAGGACGAGCCAGTAGCAGTTCCGTCTACATCAGCACTTCCTTCTACATCTCAAGAAAATAAAAAACAAGAAAAATCATTTATTTCGTACAACCAACAAAAACTACGACGTGAATTTGCTGAAGTTTCTGCAAAACAAAAACACGAGAGAGAAAAGCCATCAATAGCAGTTCTTTCTGAAGACAAAGCAGCAGCACTTCCATCTACATCTCGAGAATATAAACAAGAAGAAAAAGCATCACCAGTTGTTGTTTCTGAACTAGAACAAGAACTGCAACGACAAGTTACTAAATTTTTTAAAGAACAAAAACAAAAGTACGTAAAGCAGCCAGTACCAGTTGCTTCTACATCTCGAGAATATCACCATCAAGAACTACGACGTAAAGAAAACGAATTACCAATTGGTCCTTTTTTCATTGAATATAGAGAACAACAAAAAGAACCCGAGTTTGGTGAATCATTTGAAAAACAAACATTAGATCAGGAAGTGTCAGTAGTAACTGCTGGCAACAAAGGGTTAGATCTTTGTGATGAATGTAGATTACAAGAATTAGATCGTCGACCTGCTCCACTTTCTGTAAAACTAAAACCAGAAGATAAAGAGCCAGTAGCAGTTCTTTCTGAAGACAAAGCAGCAGTACTTCCATCTACATCACGAGAAAATAAAGAATCACCAGTTGTTGTTTCTGAACTAGAACAAGAACTACGACGACAAGTTACTAAATTTTTTGAAGAACAAAAACAAAAGTACGTAAAGCAGCCAGTAGCAGTTCCATCTACAGATCGCCAACAAGTACTAGAACATCAAATTGCTGAATGTTATGAAGATCAAGTACCAGTGAAGGACGAGCCAGTAGCAGTTCCTTCTGCAGAAAACCAATTTAAACCAGTTTCTGAAAATATAGAACCAAACACTGAATCACCACTTACTACAGCATATCGTGAATTTAGAATACAAGAAGTACAACGTGAAGTTACTGATATTCTTGGAGAATCAATATCAGAGGAGGAAGATTCCGAAATAGAAGAAATTTTAAGTTCACACCATTCTATTGAACAAGGATCATCACGATCACATTTAACTTCATTAATAGAAAGGGAACTAGAAAAACAAGCTGCTGGTAGTGTAATAACTATAACTATGGCTGCTGTTTCATATCAAATTGCTAATCTTTTAGAAAAGGTATTAGTTATTTATTGATAATATTAAATATAAATTCAATTTTATACAAATATAAATATTTTCAGATGCAATCTTCAGATAAAGATTTTCGTTTTATGGCAACAAATGATCTAATGGCTGAATTACAAAAAGATTCAATCAAATTGGATGATGAATCTGAACGTAAAGTTGTACGAATGTTATTAAGATTATTGGAAGATAAAAATGGTGAAGTTCAAAATTTAGCTGTTAAATGGTAAAATTAACTAACTAACTATTATTATTTATTTGAAGTAATTATATAATTTTGTTTGAAATTTTTCTAGTCTTGGACCTTTAGTTAATAAAGTAAAGGAATGTCAAGTAGAAGCTATTGTTGAAGCACTTTGTACAAATATGGTATCTGATAAAGAACAATTACGTGACATATCTAGTATTGGTTTAAAAACTGTTATTGCTGAATTACCACAAGCACCAGGTGGTTTATCTGGTAATATTTGTCGACGTATTACAGGACGTTTAACGACAGCTATTGAAAGGGTGAATTTTCTTATTATTATTATTGTTATTATTATTATTATTCTAATTATTGTTTTAATTTTTTCAGCAGGAAGATGTGTCTGTTCAATTAGAAGCATTAGATATTGTAACAGATCTATTAGATAGATTTGGTAGTGTATTACAATCATTTCATTGTTCAATGTTAACGGCATTATTACGTCAATTATGTTCACAACGTCAAGCTGTACGTAAACGTACAATTCAAGCATTAAGTAATCTTGTTTTATCATGTAATCAACAATTATATACAAGATTAATTGATCATTTATATAATGGAGTAAGAAGTGATACAAATAATTCACAAATTCGAACTTATATACAATGTATTGCAGCCGTATGGTAAATATTATTGTTTTTCCCCTCAATTTTAATTATTATTAATTGTTACCTAATTTTAGCCATCAATCTGGTCATAAATTTGGTGAACATATAGAAAAATTTGTACCAATTGTTAATCATTGGAGTGCCGTTGATGATGATGAATTACGTGAAATATGTCTATGTGCATTTGATAGTTTTATACATAGATGTCCAAAAGAGATTACACCAAATATACCTGATGTAAGTTGATTTTAATTTTTAATTTATAAATTTCAAAATTAATTATAATTATAATTTTTGAAGATAATTGATTTGTGTTTACGATACATGACATATGATCCAAATTATAATTATGATGAAGATGAAGATCGTCATGATGATGATAAAAATATGGAAGATGATGAGGATGAGGACGACAATGATGATTATAGCGATGATGATGATATGAGTTGGAAAGTTCGTCGTGCTGCTGCCAAGTGTTTAGAATCAATAATTTGGACTAGAATTGAATTAATCGGTGATTTTTATCGTATTTTATCACCAGCACTCATTGCACGATTCAAAGGTAAATTTTAATTGATTCAAAATAGATTTCTATATTAATTATTTTGTTTTTTTTTTTTCATTTTAGAACGTGAAGAAAATGTGAAAAGTGATATTTTCCGTGCGTATATTGCATTGTTGAAACAAACAAAACCAACAGTAACACCGAATCTAGATCCAAATTCAATGGAAGAGGAGGAATTACCTATACATATGCTACAAAATCAAGTACCACATATTGTTAAAGGTATTCAAGGTCCAATGCGTGAGAAAAGCATTCGTACCCGCCAGGATTGCTTCCAATTATTGAAAGAATTATGTACAGTTCTACCAGGAGCATTAACATGTCATATTGCTGATATAATACCAGGTATATTATATTCATTGAATGAAAAAAATAGTAGTAGCAATATGAAAATTGATGCATTATCATTTATAAAATGTTTATTAACAACACATGCTCCGGAAGTATTTCATCCATTTATTGAAATTATATTACCACCTGTTATTAATGCTGTTGGTGATAGTTTTTATAAAATAACAGCTGAAGCATTACATGTATTACAAGAAATGGTTAAAGTTATAAGACCATTACATATTGAATTGAATTTTGATTTTACACCATTTGTACAAGATATATATCAATGTACATTAATTAAATTACAAGCATCTGATATTGATCAAGAAGTTAAAGAACGTGCTATTTCAACAATGGGACAGATTTTATGTAATTTAGGTGATCATTTAACAAATGAATTGCCAACATGTCTTCCTCTATTTCTTGATAGATTGAAAAATGAAATTACACGATTAACAACTGTTAAAGCTTTGATAAGAATTTCAAGTTCACCATTACATTTAGAATTACAGATTTTGGTAAGATTCAATCAATTCAAGTAAATAATTATTTGACTAATTTTGACTTTGTCATTTAGGACGAAACCGTACCAATTTTGGGATTATTTTTACGTAAAAATCAACGTAATCTTAAATTGGCTTCATTGAAATTATTAGATTGTTTGATCAAAAATTATCATCGTTATATGTATGTTGATTTATTACAAAATGTAATTGCTGAAGTACCACCATTATTAGATGAATCCGATTTACATATTGCCCAATGGAGTTTGGTTATTTTAAAATCAATTGCTGAATGTCATCCAAGGGCTCTACAAGATTTACCAACAAAAAATATATTTGATCAAATTCTATATCTTGTTAAATCACCATTACTGCAAGGTAATTAATTATTAAATTTAATTAGTTATTAATTTTTAATTTTTAAAAATTTCGTTTATAGGATCTGCATTAAATGCTATGCTAGATTTCTTCAGAGCCTTAGTTCGAGCTAATCTACCTGGACTTAGTTATGACGATTTATTACATTTCTTGATACATCCAATACGTATATCAGTTGGTGCTGGTGCTGGTGATATGGCAATACATAAACAAGCATTTAATTCAATGGCAAAATGTGTTGCCGCTATTACTGTAACAAGTGATAGTACTTTCCGTATTTTACCAACATATATACATGATGTTGAATCAGCAGTTCATGATCCCCAAAAAATGTTCATGCTTTTAATTATTGGTGAAATTGGACGTACAATGTAAATATTATTTATTGTTGTTGAATCTTATATTATTGTTAATTAAATAATTTGTCTTTTTCAGGGATTTGTCATCATTTCAAAATATTACAGGTGTTATTTTAGATGCTTTTGCATCTGTTTCTGAAGAGGTAAAATCTGCAGCCAGTTATGCATTAGGTGGTTTATGTATTGGTAATTTACAACTCTATTTACCATTTATATTACAACAAATTGAAAATCAACCAGCTAGACAATATCTATTATTGCATTCATTAAAAGAAGTTATTTCATGTTTATCAAATACACCTGAAGGTATACAACAACTTTTACCATTTGTACCAGCAATATGGGCACAATTATTTTTACATTGTGAAAGTATTGAAGAAGGTACAAGAAATGTTGTTGCTGAATGTCTTGGTAAATTAACAATGATCGATCCAGCTAATTTATTACCAAAATTAGAAGAACAATTAAGTTCACCATCTGTTTTAATGAGAACAACTATTGTAACAGCTGTTAAATTTACAATTTCTGATCAGGTAATATTTTTATGCAAATTATTAAATAATTTGCATAATTAATTGTTGGTTTTTAGCCTCATCCAATTGATCCACTATTACGTCAGTGTATTGGAAAATTCTTAAGTACATTGAAGGATCAAGATATGAATGTTAGACGTGTAGCATTAGTTGCTTTCAATTCGGCTGCACATAATAAACCATCTTTAATTAGAGATTTATTAGATACAATTTTGCCACAATTGTATATTGAAACGGAAGTTAAACGTGACTTGATTAGAGAAGTAGAAATGGGTCCATTCAAACATACAGTTGATGATGGTTTGGATGTACGTAAAGCTGCATTCGAATGCATGTACACATTATTAGATTCATGCTTAGATCGTATTGATATATTTGAATTTATCAATCATATTGAAAGTGGTCTTAAAGATCATTATGATATCAAAATGTTGACATATTTAATGGTATCAAGATTATCATCCATCTGTCCAGGAGCTGTACTTCAAAGTATGACTTAAAAAAATAATATTCAACAATTAATTGGTTTTGGTTAATTGTTTTTTCGGTTTTCAGGCTTAGATCGTATTGTTGAACCACTTCGAAATACATGTACGTCAAAAGTTAAAGCTAATTCAGTTAAACAAGAATACGAGAAACAGGATGAATTGAAACGGAGCGCACTACGTGCTGTATGTGCATTATTGACAATCCCTGATTCTGGTAATATTTATTTGCATCAAAAATGTTCTGTATATTATTATATAATTGTGTTTTTTTTTATACAGACAAGAATCAACAATTGACTGAGTTCGTCAATCAAATTAAATCGTCTGTCGAATTGGCCCCAATCTTCGAAGGTGTTCAAACGGATGCATTGAGTGGTCATAATGACAATTCAATAATGATCATGATGATGGATCAAAGTTAAATTCAATGTTTCTTATATATTTTTTTGAGTTTCTTTTCGTTTTTTTTTTCAAATTTTTTGATTAATATTCATATATTTGTTTCTTAATATTCATTATTTGTTCTAAAATTCATGAGTGAATTTTTTTCTCTTTTTTCTTATTTGTTCTGAGTTAATAATAAAGTGTTTGAAATGAATTGTATTTTTTATATTCAACCTTATTATTTGGGGGAAATAAGGCAGTTCTTATTGAGCAGTTAAGAAAAATTAGGGTGCATGTAGATGGGTGGATCCGTCCCTCTTGAAAAGAGAGAAAAATGATGGATTTCTCTTGATTTGGAAAGAAAGCGGAGCCTTTTTATTTGTCGAGAAAAAGCACCCGTAGGGTGCAGATACACGGAGAGGTTATTCCCTTCTCTCGCTCTAAAAATAAACTATCATTTAAAAAATCGCTGTGTATCCGCACCCTAATATAATTTTAATTTTACAAAAAAGGTAACGTAGATAATGAAGATATTAGCTTACTGTTCGGCATATCTTTTTAGTAATGTGGGAGCATGGAAAGCAAGGCAGGGGGGACGCCAACATACTGCTGGGTGCAATGTTCTAGGTACGTAGGCGAAAAGAGGCCGAGGCGGGAGTGAGAACACTTTATAGAGATTTTGTATAAGGACAACAGTGACGAAAATGTACAACGTGAAGTTGTCCAGAGCAGGTAACTTCTACCTAAACAAACCAATTTTTGTCTCTGTTGCCCTTATACAAAATCTCTATAAACTGTTCTCACTCCTTTTTTTTGGCCTATGTACCTAGAACATTGCACCCAGCAGTATAAGAGTATCGAAACAGGGCCGGACTGGCTTACTTTGGCCCTGGGGGAATATAAGAAAAGATCAGCTGATAAATTATCAGTTGATTATCAGTGATAATCAAAAAAGAAATACTTACCCAAACGCTATTTGGCCTCTAAAAACTCATTGGCCCCGGGGGAAATCTCCCCATATCCCTTCTGTTCAGTCCGGCACTGTTTCAAAAAACAAAATAAGAACACATAAAATGAAACTGATAATGTAAGGAAACTGGAAGGTATATTTAAGTAGGGAGTAGGGCTTCAAATACCTAAGTGCCGGCCCTGCATCTTTTGATATCAATTTGTAACTAATGATAAACGTAAACCTTTTTTAATGAAAATTGCTTATTAACAACTGGAATTCATAAAGTAACAAGATTTGAGAAGTAAAACATATCCAATGTACCCTCACCGAAAGGGAACTTATTAAGTTCTGTCTTTAATTACAAGATACCAAAGGGATTTAAATTAAATAAATCATGTTGTAAATTGAGATTTTTCGTTAAAACAATCACCAATAAACATGTTTTTCTTATTTAAATTGAACAATTTTCAAACCAGATCTGTGTGGAAATTTCAAATTGGCGGGCTTTGTGATCCGTTCACAATCAATCAATTCCTATTCGTGTATTTTAATTTTATATAATTTATGAAATAAGTAAATTTGCAATTTATAAATAAGATTGTATTGATATTTTTATTTTATAATTAAATTGTATATTTATTTTTCGAATTTTATCCTTACATAGTGAGTTATTTATAATGTTGGCAATAATGAATCTGTCAATTAACTTAATTTCTGTCATTTTTGTGTATCTAGTTGTGAACGGTTCATTAAAATGGCGGTATCAACAATGAGCACATAGTTTTCTTTATATTTAATTACAATATAAACAGTTATTCTATTGGTTTTTTTTAATAAATTTCTTTAGTTTTTTAGTTTAAATAAATTAATAATTGAAAATTAAAAAAATGAACGGTTTAAGTTTTAGTGAATTGTGTTGTTTATTTTGTTGTCCACCTTGTCCAAGTCGAATAGCAGCAAAATTAGCATTTTTACCCCCTGAACCAACTTATGAATTTATATCAGATGAAAATGGTAAATGCAGTTTTACATTAACAGATCGTGCTGAATGGCAATATTCTGAAAGGGAAAAAGAAAATGTCGAAGGTTTTTTTACGAGAACAAATCGTGGAAATCGTATTGCCTGTTTATTTGTTAGATGTAGTAGTACAGCAAGATTTACAATATTATTTTCACATGGTAATGCTGTTGATTTAGGACAAATGAGTAGTTTTTATTTAGGACTTGGTTCACGTATAAATTGTAATATATTTAGTTATGATTATTCTGGTTATGGGGTTAGTGCTGGTAAACCATCTGAAAAGAATCTTTATGCTGATATTGATGCTGCTTGGCAAGCATTACGTACACGTTATGGTATCAGTCCAGAAAATATTATATTATATGGTCAAAGTATTGGTACTGTACCAACAGTTGATTTAGCTGCACGTTATGAAGTTGGGGCTGTGATTTTACATTCACCACTTATGTCCGGTATGAGGGTGGCATTCCCCAATACCAAACGAACTTGGTTCTTTGATGCCTTTCCCAGGTAAATTAAACATAAACTTAATAACATCCATTTATAAATATAAGTACATCATATATTCATATATTATGATGAATTATTGATATCAATTATCGCTATACTAAACATTTTATAAAACAAAAGAATGATGAGTTATTTCCTGTTAAATCCTGCTAATATATGTATACATATTGATATTGAAAAATATGCAAATTTTAAAATATTCTTGGAAATGAAAGTGGCTAGAGATTCGTCGACCCGTTTTATAACTGTTTTTTTATTTTATTTTATTTTATTTTATTATTCTAAAATTTCTTTGTGTTATCCTTCTTTTTTTTTAATAAAATGACGTAAATTGCCACTCCATTAAACCAATTTTATTACAGAAGAAAGTAATTATTATAATGTTTTAAATTTACAATTATTTTTATTCAAACAATTACAGGACGTCCCACCAAGAATGCTCAACATTTTCTAGATTTTTTTATTAGAGAGAGAGAGAGAGAGATGTGTGATTATGTAGTAGGTTTTCCCTCTCCTAACTTTGTCCCCTCTCTTTCTAAAAAAGGGGAAACAGATTTTCCGTAAAGCTAATGGAGTTTGAGCTTCAGGACTTTCACATAAAATTTGTGTACGTCATTAAGCTTTAAGGACTCCCTCAAAGAGTATAAACCAAGTTCCTGTCATTGTAGCTTCTTTATTTTTAAAGAGAGATAGTTAGAAAAGTTGGGAGAGCGAAATCTTTTCATTTAGACACACTTTTGAAATGGTGTCCATTTATATACAGATCTTTTCCATCCTCTAGGTACATAGGCGAAAAGAGGACGAGGAAGCGAGAACAGCTTTCTCTATTTTGTATAAGCGTAAGAGAGACAAAATGGGTAGAATTTTATTTACTGTAGATAATGAAGAAGCTCTCCTTCACTTTGTAATCTATCTTAAAATAAATCTACTTTAGTATCGAAAGTATGGGGTATTTCTGTCCTCCCCTTATACATTTTCGTAAAAACTAAGTAGAAACATAGGAATTTTACATAAGCTAGACAAGATAGACACTATTCTCCATAGAATAGATAAAAGAGCAAGTGTTTCGATCTTCAATACTTGTTACCTGACATGTATTTATTTTATATTCTATGGAGAGTAATGGCTATCTTGTCTAGCTTTGATAAAATCCCTATGTTTCTAGTTGGTTTTTGTCAAAATGTGTATGGATGGAGAGAGACTACCTGAATGAGAAAAGTCGATACTAACGCAGACTTATTTCAATAAAAAGTACAAAGTAAGGGAGGAGCTCCTCCAATATCCAGACTAGGTGCCTTTTTTGTCTCTCTTACGCATATACAAAATCTATAAAGTTGTTCTTACTCCCTCCTCGGCCCCTTTTCGCCTATGTACCTAGACGATTCCACTTATGTGTATGTATGTATTATAATGGTTAATGGGGCGATATGCGCCACCTGTATATAATAACAGTATAAGAGTATAAATCAATGGGACGTGCTGTATATTTTGATGAAATTATAACCATTGTCTATAAAGATAACAAACAATACAATCAAGTTAATAATAACAGTTGATTAACCATTGTAAGTTCATTATATTTAAATTAAAGAATAATAATTTTACATTAATGGTTATCAAACGAAAATCTATTGTATTTTATTAATATTTTTATATTTACCTATAATCAGTTTTCATTAAAATTGATAATACTAATAAATTTCTATTTTTTATAAATAGATATATTACGAAATTTATACAATTGCGAAAAATACTGAATATGTCGATAGAGTAATATATTTTTATTGATTTACATTTAATGATTTTTAGAATAAATAAAACTGTTTGTGTAAACATTCATAAAAAATTTAGAATAATTCAGAAATCTATTAGAGTTACCAACTTGTTTTTTTTTTGTTTTCTCTCCCTTTAATTTGGACAAATCACTAAGAAATTTTCTTTTCCCATTGAAAATTAATTCAATAAATAATTAGAAGAAACGAGTATTATAGAGATTTCTTAATGTTGTCTGTCATGTTTTATTTAAAACCAGAAGAAAAAAAACACGTTTATAATTCCACGTGTTTAGGACGTGCGAAATTACCATATACTTAATAAAAGAAGGCTTTTTTTCCAAAATATGGTAACAGAAAATAAATATTGATTCAA